>OW679196.1:171956181-172174576 GCA_940337035.1 Agriotes lineatus
GCTGCGGCGATGTATTCGTCAGGGACCAGCAGGACCGGAAGGTGCTCTTTGCAAGTTCAGCCGGACTGCTGATATGGGCGCAAGTTGGAAACTTGGGGAAGTTGCCGGTGTTTGCCTTTGCGCCTCGCTTCACGTGAAATGTGCATGCGGGCATCGAACTAGGGCTTTGCTTAGGTCCTGCTCGTCGGCCGAATTTTTGGCGAGGTGTATCACGTGCCTGTTTATTTCGAGCAGTTTCGGTGTCAACTCAAGATACCGGCGCTGTAAGCTGCCAGAGCCAGCGGAAGCCCCGGAGGAGAAAACTGCCAAAACTTTTCCTGATAAAATTGAATATGGATAAAACTGGAAGAGAAAATCCTCCAGAGCTTAGCCGACACCTTCTGTCAAGTGCCCGGCTTAATAATGAATGCGCGAATGCCGACTCGATTCGCGAATACAAATTGCAAAAATTAGCCGCTAACCCCTCTCTGGAGTTAACTGCGTTAAATTAACAACAGAAATCATGTACTTTCCCGTTAATTATTCCTCAAAAAGTGGGCTAGCATTAAAGACGACGATTGCTAATTACCTACTTCTGGCCCCTGTTATATACAGATCTTAGCAAGAATTTTACGATTTCGGCAATCATGGCCAACTAATAAAAATTAATAAAGACTGTTGCACAACTTGCCTTAAACTTAGATTAAAATTAGAATCGTAGTACTAATCACTTACCGGCAATTTAACTTCAGTAGCCTATACTTCATGGATTGCTACTGATGTAATAATAATAATCTAACTGAAATTATGTATGCAATGTCCAGCGCGTTCAGCATGAGGATCTCATAAGTTTTGTAAATAGTCATCAGCGATAGCCCTTCTGTCACGTGCGAGTATTTTCCCTCTTTTAATTATATATGGTTTCATAAATTTACTAAACAATCATTTTTGCATAGTAAGCTGTAGACAAATATTTAACAAAACAAGGAACCTTTTATCTTTCGTCATTTTTCAATTTTGTAAAAAACATCTACAACTTTAGACTCTTGGTTTTTATTATTTCTACATCTTCTTTTTCTTCGGCCATTAGCCGTATTTTCCTGAACAACGCTATCTTCCATTGCTGTCTTTCTTTGTCTTGTGCTGTTTAAAATCATTGCTTTCCTTGTGCTTGCTTTACATCATCTAACCATCGCTTTTTGGGCATTCTTGTACTTTTCTTGCAGTTGATACCAAATTTATGGCAACATCACATCATTGTGACTGCATGGGCACACTTGAAGGCCGGATAGCTAACACTGAAGAAGGCGTGCGGTTCTTTACAAAAGCTTGAATTCATTAAGCAGTACAAAAGAAGCGCCAAAAAGTATTTATACAACAAATGTGCTCATATAGAAACGAGAACTCACAGACTCAACGCATAACCAAAACTACGATAATCTGAAATGTCATAAATATCTTAACCAGGCCATAATCCAGTAACGAAAATACACATAATTATAGTCAAATGTATAACACTAAAAATATGGTACTTTAATACAAACGTTCAGTACACGAGGTGCACCCAATAAACACAAAATCTAGCATATAACACTCAAATGTATACCCACAATAGCAACTACGTTAAATGGACAAACTATATAGATTGTTAAAGTTGAAAAATTAATAACATTACTAAGGCAAATTAAATTTCGATGAGGCCGTAAGGACGTTCATTAAAGGCCTAACATAACGCACAATTCAATGTACGAGATCAAAGTTAAATTATTCAACATATAAGCAAATGTAAAGTCTCAATTGAAATGAAAACAGTCAAACTTTACGGGGAATTTGAAGAATTCAGCCCGAGTCGTAGAAGCACTTCACAAAATGTATAAATCAAGAACATAGTACCTTACTTAAAAATTAAGATAATTTCGGGAGAGGCAAGTTCCAGATATTTAGATTCGAGAACCAGAGCTGAGCGATTCTTGAGCTCTCGCATTTCGGAACCATAACAGTTCTCAACTCTTCTCGTTTCCCATATCGTAGCTTAATTTTACTATTCAATACGTTACTAAGATGAGAACTTAATTCTTAGTTTTTGAACCGTTCATAGCTACGAGCCCAGAATCATATCATTTGTCCCAGATACGTAAAGCTTCTATATTGCTGATGTAATATTTAGAGTTAGCCCCAAATATGGCTTTTCTGTTTTGGATCATGTTGTTTTATAGTTTCACAATATGACATACACTCTAATACGATCATTGAAATTGTTTGGAAATGTTGCCACAGGATTTAACAGAATTAAGAAAATTTACATTAGCTTTACCAAGTATCAATTTTACAAAAATATACAGACACCAGACTGTCAGTATGTTATTAAACAACAAACAGCTGATTTCACTTCAACCAAAACATGTTACGGTGAACGAAATGATATTTTGATCACATGGGCCAAATGAAGTGAATCGATAATTTATTTTTATTTTAGTGTTTCTCGATTATTTTTTCTAATCTGTTATTGCTAAAGCTGCTTGAAATATTGCTTAAAATTCTTACAATTATGATCTAAGAATATTACCCAAAAAGATTTTTTGCACTACTAGTGCGTTCTGAGGCACCGTTATTGGCCTATCTTTAGGTCGTGATGTTGATTTTCTCCACCAAGGGAGAGAAAGTAAAATAAACAATTTTCACCGTGGTAACTAATAAATTGCTAAGTTACCAAATATGACTATTTTAATTTTGACGTTTTAAAGAGTTGTATTGCCAGGTTGACAGTTCAAATATTTTAGAAATTTGTTGGGAATTTAGGTATTAAGCCGTTTGGTAGTGCAAAAAATAGTATATATGTTACCGGATGTGTATGTAATCCGTCATTATATAGAATTCCTAGGAAATGTATATAATGCCTAAAATCGTCAGGAAATGTGTGAAATAAATTTTATTATACACATTTCCTAGGAATTGTGTACAGGGTGTCCCATTTTCGATGATATTACGGGGTATCTCACTTACGAGTAAAGATAGAGAGTTGCGGTTTTCACAATACTGTGCTACTTTTTTATAAAAAGAAAGATGGTATAAACAAAATTTTCATAGCCCTCTTCGTTTCTGAGATACAGGGCGAAATTGAAAATATTGCATTTTGGGACCCCCCTTGTATCTCCGTTATCCTTTAACATATCGCAAAGCTAAAAACTGGATCTTATACAGTTTTTTACGTAGAATCCAGTAGCGTAGTCATATTTTTGCTGAAAACCGCAACTCTCTATCTTTACTCGTAAGTGAGATACCTCGTAATATCATCGAAAATGGGACACCCTGTACATTTCCTAAACTGGAATCGGAAATGTGTTAAATTCGGGATGCTATTTCGGTAGGTTAGGTTAGGTTAGGTTAGTAGCACTGAAAAATCGTCTCACTGTTAAGGAAAACCTCAGTTCATCTGTGTTTTATTTTTCATTCATTCACAAATTCTACAGTATAATGTTGATTTTCATACATTTCCTAGTACCATTTAGGAATTCCATACAATGCCTAGGAAATACATACATTTCCTAGGAAATGTATGTATTAAAGAACCTTTGACAAATTATTTTACACATTTCCTAAATTGGCTCGGCATTATATACATTTCCTGTAACATATACACCACGGTAGCGAATCGTCTTATAACCTTCGCTATTTAGATACTTCGGGCTGCGCGCTCAGTATCTAATAGGCGCTCAGGTTATAATACTGCGCTTCGCTACCTTGATGTATAATATACTGTTCTTTTGCGGGTACAATATAAAGATACCTGAAAAAACTTAACTGGGCCAAATGATGTGATTCTGGGCTCGTAACAACACTAGTAATAGCACACACTGGATAAAAATTAACTTTTCATAAGGCTTCTCTCAAAGATGAATTTAAAAATGTATCCGATAAACATGGCCTATAATACGGGAGTGAAATTATAGATTTTAAGCACACATGTGTCGCAATTTTCTGAAAAGAAACAATCTTACCACAACAACGTGCACAACTGTTATCGAATCCCACCATTTTTCTCAATTAAAGTTGCGCCCTAGAAGAATAGCAGATTCCCTAATTTCGTATTTAAATTATAGTTTTTCCACGAGGGGGTTAAAAGGCATTTTTCGTCTCGCATGGCGAAGGACGGGTTGCGAGCCGGAGAGAAGCAGCGGACCCGAGGACAGCTGAATCTCACCCGAGGGGGCCGTAGAAGCCCCGAGTCTGAGATTTATTTCTGCGGCTCGCATGTCCGGCTACTCTAATGAAATATCGTATTCATAGGACGGACATCCTTCGGGAACACCTAGCGGGTCGCGCAGCTCACCTACTTCTTCCGGCGGAAGAATAAATAGTAATAACATTTCATTGAGCGTTTTCGGGGCGCGGGGGGGGGGGGGGCGGGCGCAAAAATACTGTGGCACGATTGTTAATTCGAAACAATTAAACTAGAGCAACTTAGCCTTTTCAAGGAGCGACCTAAATTAAACTAATGCTGATGGTATGACGACCTATAAAATAGAAATTGATTTACTTCGAAGCTTTTCACGGTGATTTTAGATAGAACTTGTTATGAAAATGTGAATGCTTTATACAGAGAGGCGCATGAAAAACTGCCTGAGCTGTAGGATAATTATTTGTCATCCCCCTATAATTTGACAGTACTATATTTTATAATTCGAAATGCCTCTGAGCATAGATAGTCAACTTTTTTTTAAATATAAACTATAATTTGTTTTCTTTTTTCTGAATACCATGATGTGAAAATGTGCTATTTTTATTGACACATCGCAGTGGCATTATATCACCCATGAGCTGTAATCAGGTAGTCAGGGTTCAGCAGATATTCCGCAGTTGAAATTTCACGGGTTTGCTGTTCACTTTTTAACAATAATCACTTTATTACCATGTAAGAAAAACTCAAAATAATCTAAAAACAAAAAAAGCAAGTAATCATAAGGCGAGACACAGGTGGGTATAGGTAAATATTTTAATCCCTTTGATCTTCCACCTAACCCTGATTTAAAAGATAATTAATACAATAACATAATCCTTTACCTAGTCCTACTTGACCTAAATAATAAAAGAAAACATAAATTATTAATGCTCTGTGACGACACAGTTGAAAATAGTAAAAAAAATATGTAATATTTAAAAAAGCATCAACCGAACAGATTATATATTGAGATGATTTGAAGCCTATAACTTGGCTCTGTTTGCAGTGCAAAATATTTAACCAAGTCAATAAAGAACAGGTTAAGATATTTTAAGGCGTCCCAACGTGTCGGCAAATTTTACAATTAAAAATTACTTGCTACCGACAACGAGAAGGCATAAATTGCCTAAATAATTAATAGCTATTTATATATCTAAGGAGCAAAGGTATTCATTTCCTCCCGCGTGTGAATTTAATGCTCGACGCGTTAGCGGAGGGCATTAAACACACAAGGGAGGAAATGAACCTTTGCTCCAGTGATATATATATGATTTTTTCTTCGAACGCATGTTCTATTGCGCGAAATTTCAAAAATTTTGCTTCAGTAAATCATTACCGTGACTCTAGATTTCTGTAGTGACATTTTGTCTAATTTCCAAATCAACATAACGTTGTAAAGCTTTGGTGTGATATCCATGGTGACATAAACACAAATGCGGGAGCAAATAAATATTGGCTCCCGTCGGGAGCAAATAAAAATTGGCTCCCGCTGGTGGGAAATTGACAGTTTTGTTTCCTATAACTAGGGCGCAAAAGCCGACTTTCTATACAGTGAGTAGAAAAAATATTTTTTCGTTGACCGCTTGTTAATTTCAATATTAATGAATTATTTTTCCTAAAAACGGATGGATTAATAGACGTCATTAATACACTGTTTTTGATTAATACACTCTTTTTCATTAATTAACTCTTTTTTTTTAAAAGATGGATTAATAGATCTATTAATACACTGTTTTTGATTAATACACTCTTTTTCATTAATTAACTGTTTTTGTGATTTTGACGTTTTGATGATATTTTGCATGGAGTTTTTATTTATTTATTTATTTATTTATTTAAAGAATATCACATGGACAACCAACAGGTAAGAACCCAATTACAGGTTGACACTAATTACAAGATATTATTATTATTATTCTGCCGTACTTAGCCAAACAGCAGCATCTCCAATATTCACCAATGGAAATACTACTCTCCAGCCAAGCACGGCAGTATTGTGGTACTAGTAGTACAACAATATGAGTATAGAAAACTATAAGTAATGAAAACAAAAAACAAAACAAATTTAAAGATTTTGCATAAACAGATTTTTGAATTTTGGAAGACATGCAGAAAATATCGATACACCCAGCATACTGATTATAGGATCCCGTAATTCTCCAAAACGGTGAGTTTAAAATAACATTTGTACTAGCAAATTCCGCTTTGAACAGTTGAAAATGTCTGGTATTGAACTGAGGCACATTAAAAGTAATACATGAAATTAAATCCGGACAGTTGAACATATTATTTACAATCTTATAAAGAACAGTAACATCATTACACTTCTTACGATTTTCCAAAGTTACTAAGCCGACAGTCGCCAATCTACAGCCATAGCTAGGTAAGTCAATATTCAGTCGCTTACAAGTAATTCTTACAAATTTTCTTTGGATTTTTTCGATTCTTTTGCAATGAATTGCATAACAAGGGTTCCAGATTACGCTTGCGTATTCAAGATTTGATCTAACGTAAGCAGAATACAACAGCTTATATGTATTAATATTTTTAAAAGAATTTGTAATTCGTAAAATAAATCCTAGCATAGAATTTGCTTTATTTGTAATGTTTTCAATATGCTTGATAAAAGTTAATTTAGAATAAAAGGTAACACCAAGATCTTTCATGAAATTCACTTCATGGATACTTTGTTGTGCGATTGTGTAGTCATATTTTAAACAATTTAAATTTCTTGTAAATCTAATATAGCAGCATTTATTTGTATTCAGTGGCAAGCAATTAAGAAGACTCCAAGTCGACAACGTGTCAAGATCCACTTGTAAATTATTTGTGTCGTTTTGTTTTTTATGGCTTGATATATTTTAAGATCATCTGCAAAGAACAAATGACCACATGACAGTATAAATGATAAATTATTAATAAAGATTAAAAACAAAGTTGGTGGAAGATGGGAGCCCTGAGGCACACCAGACGTAACGTAATGAAGATTAGAATTAAAACCGATTACTACAACCATCTGTGTTCTGTTAGTGAGATACGAAGTAAACCACTGCAGTAAATTTCCTGTAAAGCCGTAATATAAAAGTTTTTGAACAAGTAATGAGTGGTTGACCTTGTCGAAGGCTTTGCTAAAACCTGTATACACCGTGTCGTCCTGAAGCCCTTCCCCGAAGCTCTCAGCAAGATAATTTGAAAAGATAAGTAAATTGCTTACTGTTGATTTTTTGGCTAAAAATCCATGTTGCTTGGAAGTTATATAAGCTTCCATAAAAGACATTAAGTATTTGTTTATTATGCTTTCAAATCTCTTTCCAATGCCTGATTTAAAAATAGGCGTTATATAAGCTAACTTCCACTTCGTTGGAAATACACCACATTTCAATGATTTATTAAACAAAAGCTGTAGAGGATAACATAAAGTGTGAGAACAATTTCTTATAAAATATGGATCAATACCATCAGGTCCTTTAGATTTAGAAACGTCGAGATTAGCAAGAGTATCCTGTATTTCATTTTGACGAAGTGATAATTCAGAAAAGAGAATATCCGGTGAGCTTATATTAATATTTTGTATCGGTTTAAATGCAGCAGGTTCCCAAACTGATGAAAAACGAACTGCGAAATAATTGGCTATTATTGTTGGAATATTACTGGAAGTGTCATTGTTAGTTGTATTGATCAAATTTTTCGCCACAAAAAAAGATTTTGCTGTCAACGAAAAAATTTTGTAATCAACTCGTTTGGTAACGGGCGATTAATAATCTCAACTATTAAAGGCCCTCACTCGCTATCACTAGTTCGTGCTTTAAACAGTTTCGATTATTAATCGCCTTCATTAACACACTTGTTGGTTAAATAACTATTATTCACAGCATATTTAGGTGTTAGTAAGCTTATTTGAGACCATTATTTGTGTGGGTAATCTTGCCTGTAAGTACAAGCGCTCTGGTTTGAATCAAATTAACAACAGATAAAACAACATGGCCGATAAGCGTTCAATATGACAGAGGAAAAACGAAGAAGAGCAATAAGCAGAAGAAATTGTGGAAATGCCAGAACCACCTACAGAAGAACAACGACAAGGAGACCAAGCCGAAGAAAAACAGGCAGGAAGGGGCAGATTTAAGTTTAGTAATGGAGGCTACAAATGCGAAATGATGCCGAGAAGACAGCACAGAGTGTACAAGAAATGAAAAATGACGCAGAAGAGCGAGAAAGAAGGCTACAAGAAGCAATTCGAAGTGATGCAGAGGAGTTTAAGTAGAGTACGGGACCATACCGAAATATTAACTGTGATAGGATGTAAGTAGATAGTAGGAAAGAATTGCAAGCCGAGATCAGTACGTTACAACAAAAATTAGAAGAATTGAAGGAAACGGCAAAGAATAAAATAAGGCAAGAGCTACAACAGGAGGTGTCACAGTTGGTCGACGAAAAGTTAGAAAGGAAAGAAGAAGAAATAGAGTGCAGGATCAAAGAAGTCGAAACTAAGACACAAGAACAATTAATACAGCATCACGAAAGAATAATAGAAAATTGCAAAGAGCAATCCCGAAATTAGGCAACGGAAACGAAAGAAAGCGAGCAACTTGTGTAAATTTGAAGTCAGTTTCCAGTGCATTAATAAGACACAGTGAAAAAGCAGATCAGTGATTTTAAAACATTTGTGCGGGTAACGGAAGGAACAATGAAAGTTATAAGCAAAGGACAATTTTTTTTAGATTTAAGAAAATGTTAATTTAAGATTTACGTAATCAAACTTTACTCTATTTATGTATTTTGGTATCAAAACTAATTTCTAATTAACAAAAATTATCGCGGTAACATAGCAACGCTATGCGTTTTTGTAAAATAAAGAGAACAATTGGAATAAAAATTAAGACAGTTTGAGCGAAATTGTGCTCTCCTAAAATTAATATTTTTGCCAATAAAAAAGTGTTTACCAGATATAAAAGGTATTGCATTTTATTGTGCTCATCACCGTGCCCCCGTGTTTGTGGCAGTTTTCCCCACGATAAAATTATAAATTTTCAAATCTTATCTCCGAGTGTATCGGCAGCCAACACTTGAAATTTTCCAACATCGTTTCCAGCCCAAGGAAGTATCTGAAGCCAGAGATCTGCACTGCATCGCACCGAGAGGGTCTGCAAGAACGTCCCATTCAACATCTGCGGCCAGGGAAGCGGAGCCAGAAGCAGAAAATCAAACGGCGTTACCCTACGACCAGTCTTCAAGCGAGGACAGCTAATTTTAAAAATATAGGAGCGTCCTACAATTTGAGTGTCAAAGTTCGGAAAGCTATTTAAATACAAGGATACACCGTGCTGAAAAGGCATATCGCATTTCCAAGGGTCCTGGTCAGTGGCGGTGATATGCATAAGCGGAATAAGCGGAAAGGGACGTTTAGGCGAGCACCTTTAGGCGCGCATTATTAGGCGCAAGCTTTTAGGCGCGAAGCCTTTAGACGTGGGAGCTATTAGACGCGGGTACGTTTAGGCGCCGCAACTTTAAGCGCGGGGACAGTTAGGAGCCACGTAAACACGTTTCCGCATGGTTTGAACATATACTGTATTGCCTAACTGTAAATAGTTACATAACTACCCCTTTCATAACAAACGTAGAAACTAGTTATTTATGTTAACTACTCGCAAAATGTGAGCTGCTCTTTTAAGTCGGAACATTTTCGACGACTAAAAGATCCATTTTGCACGTGTTGCAATTTTCTTGTAAAAACTGAAATTTTGAATACATATTATATTTTGACATTTCTAAACGATTAATGTTATTATCTTAATTTATCGTAAATGCAGCTGTGCCGTTGTATTAGTAGGTTATCTAATCGATAGTCGAGATACAAATAGCTTAAAAACTATAATAAATATTTTGCATTTTATTCACAAAAACAGATCAGCCATAATCAAATTTGTTTATGTCAGAATAGATGGTATTTTCATAGTAATTAGTTAAATACGTGAACTGATAACTAACAGAAAATAACATTTATTTTGGCACAAACAAATTTGAGCATGGCTGGTCTGTTTTTGAATAGAGTGCAAAATATTTATTATAGTTTTTAATCTATTTTTACCTTAAAAAGCAACAAATTCAAGTAGTATCAAATTAAGCGCACTTTTTTTCTCTTTCGATTGATGCCACTATCAATCCTATCAATTCAAGCAGCAAGCAGGAATATGCATATATACGATTTCCCATGTTATTTCCATATGTTCGCACCTTAAGTGATCGGTATAATATCAATTTTTCGGATCGCAGATTTGATAAGAACCACACCTTCCATTTACGAAAATTTAAGTCAATGACATAAATCGTGCATGACTTGCAAAATGTATTTTTTTTTAATTTCAGATTTTATACAAAAACTAGTGTTGTAACAGGTGCAAAATGATTCTTTTTACTCCTAGAAAACTTTCAGACTCCTAAAACACATTATATTTTGTAATTGTAATAACCAGTTTCTATGTCTGTTTAGGAAAGAGATCTAGTTACATAACTTATTTCAGCTAGGTAATAAATCACATATCGAGAATAATATAGTAAATTTTTGTTTTACGGCTGGATTTAAAAAAAAACACTGCTGGAGCCTGTGGTTCGAAAATATCACAAATTCGTTAAAACCCCTCACCACAAATATATTTAAAAACTGCTAAATACGTATTTCGACAGCCACGCTGTCATCATCGGTAGCTAAGAAAACTTACACAGCGAACACGTCGCCTTTTCGCTGTGTAAGTTTTCTTAGCTACCGATGATGACAGCGTGGCTGTCGAAATACGTATTTAGCAGTTGTTAAATATATTTGTGGTGAGGGGTTTTAACGAATTTGTGATGTTACGGCTGGATTATTTATATTTAAAATTTTTTTGTTAGGTAGTTGTTGCAGTAATTAATGTTAACGAAAAATTTAAACCTTCATAAACAATATATATTCGGCTGTTTTACGAGCCTTCTTCAGTGTTAGAGTTTTACAAATTTACATATTGAATTTACATTTTATCGATTATGAACAATTAGTTATTTACATTTTGTATACGGAGAGTTTAACGTGGTGAAATCATATGGTGTGTATAATTCCACCACGTTAAACTATCCATATACAAAATATAAATAACTCATTGTTCATTATCGATACAATGTAAATTCAATATGTAAATTTGTAAAACTCTAACATTGAAGAAGGCTCGAAAACAGCCGAATATATATTGTTTATGAAGGTTTGAATTTTTCTTCAACATTAATGACTGCAATAATTACCTAACAAAAAATTTGAAAATCTAGAATAATGTAAATTTCTTTCATGTGGCGCCTAACTGTCTCCGCGCCTAAAGTTGCGGCGCCTAAACGTCCACGCGTTTAATAGCGTCCGCGTCTAAAGCACTCGCGCCTAAAAGTGCGCGCCTAAAGATGCGCGCCTAAAGAATCACGCCTAAACGTCCTAGACCGGGGAATAAGAGTTGCTTAGGGGCCCGGGCCCTTAGAGAGCCCTTTGGGGGGCCCGGTAAGTTCTGTATTCGCTTATTAAATATCTCGATATCTTCTACTTCATTTGGGTATAGATTGATAGCACTGCAACCTCAGTCCCCACTCTCAGTTATCAGTCATCAGTCGTCAGACTCGATTTGAGAGCTTTGAAAAATTAACAAACATTTTTGAAAAACGTTTTAAGAATGCAAGAAGCTGAACAGATCCGATGTTATTTGCTTCAGAAAAAGTATTCCGATGTCCTCAATAATAATCTCGCCATTCAGTTTGTGAACGCCATCTCCTTACTAAACGAGGATTTAAATTATAGCAAGAATGTTCCAGATTTGACAAATTTATTCCTACAGATATATAGTGTTCTCGAAAGCAATTTTGGCGAGATTATTATTGCATTGGTTTTATTCTCGACTCTCCTGTGACATTAGCCACAATAGAAAGATCATTTAGCAAGTTGAAAGTAATAAAACATTATTTAAGAAATTCTACGAGCCAAGATAGGCTGTATGACCTTTGGGTTTTTGTCAATTGAGCAAAAAAAAAAATCTTTTGGAACAATTTGCAGTCAATAAGGCCAGAAAGATACATTTTTTATTTCTGGTCAATTTATTTTTACAGCGTTTTACAGATATACAAATAAATTCTAAATATTTGTTACCTATTTTGACGTGGATTTTTAGGATTTTACCTAAATATTATTTTATTCTACTAGCCTACTAGGTAGGTACATATCCATCAGTTTTCTTTGTATTTGTTAATTCAAAATTAGAAAATTAGTATTCAAAACAACTCTAATAAACAGCAAGTTCAATTCTACTCAAATTAATAAATCAATTGCTATAAAAGGTAAATAAAAATGTTCACCCCCATTTGTAAGCATACGCGAACCTTTTTTAGGTTATTAATAACATTTCTCAGAATTTGAAAGTTATTGTTTAATTCCTCGCATATTGCCGAAATACGCTGTCGAAGCTCAGCAATATTTGCGTTTTATAAACTGCGCTCTTCAGATACGGCAACACAAGGTAGTCCAGCGGAGTCAAATCGCACGACCTTGCTGGATAATTAATGGCACAATTTCTACTGAATAATCTATCGTCGACAAATTGCCGAAGAAAATCCAGTGTTTCAGACGTAACGTGAGCAGGAGCCCCATCTTGTTGGTAGAAGCCAGTTTGCAGTTCATCATCATGGAGCTGGTCGATGAACGGAGTGAGAATTTCTTCTCGATACATCTGCGCTGTAAGTGTGTCATCAAAGACGATTGGCCCTACTAACCTCCGCTGACTGAAAGCAATCCAAACTCTAATTTTTGCAGGGTATAATGGAGTTTCTTGATAAAAATTGAGATTTTCCGAGGTCCACATTCGTGTGTTCTGTGAATTAATGTAATATGGAAGATGGAACCACGCTTTGACCGCAAAGAAACATTTTTCCAGCTGGTTATCATTCATGGTTTGCATAAACCACTGACAATGCCTTCTCCTGGAGACAAAATCTGGTGGGAGCAGTTCTTGGACGGCAGTTAATTTAAATGAATGGAGTTCCAAGTCCTTTCTCAACATCGTCCAACATGTGGGTACGGATAGCGCTATTTGTCGTGAAAGCTCACGAACTGACGTTTTTGGTGCGTTTTCAATAATTTCCCTACAATGTGCAATAACTTCTTGCGATCGTTTTTAGGGCGACCACCTCCTTTCTAATGAATACTTTCGCTTGCTCTAAAAAGCATTATTGTAATTCACAAGGACATCTGGAAATTCAGCTCGGAAATCTAGAAAATATTGATGAACAGAGTACACCCAGTTACCATCAATGTTTTGTCCAGTTCAAAAATATGCTTCTAAAATAAATTATTTTTGTTCAGCAGTAAACATGTTTTTTATTTCAAATTCATCTGACTTAATCACAATTAGTTAAATGACAGCAGCTGTCAGTAGTTCTAATAAATAGTGGATATTTCAGAATTAATCTAAGACACTTAATCTTTTTCCATAGATGACTCTGATAGGACACCCGTTATAAGTGTGTTGGCTTTTTATAAAAAAAATATTTGGTGAAAAAGACACAGACACTGTAAAATTCTACCATTTTGCATTGTTAACCATCCAGCATCAGCCAATTTATGTGATATATGATCTTACTTTATAATACCATATATAAAACGCAGCCATGCGCTTGATACTTTTTGAATTCGTTGTGCAGTTGCCGTATCTATTGCTGAATGATATACAGCTGTACATTAATTAAATTGAAACAAAACAAATGGTTCACAAAGTCTCTTTTTAATTTCGATATTTAAGTAGGATCTATGGGGATATAACTTCCCTTTAAAAGGAAATTGATAAGCTGCGCAAATGTATCTGGTAATCTCGTCTTTGTATCTAAAAGTGTTATCCAATATTACACCAAGACTTTTGCATTTATCAATAATAGAAATTAGAGCATTATTCATAGCGATTTTTATAGTAGTAAACATGTCTTTACAAACATTTTTATTTCCAAACAAAAGAACAGCAGATTTCTCGGAATTTATTTTTAGTGAATTCCGAATGCTAAAATGGCAAATCAATTTAAAAAACATATAATTAACATGCAAATTAAATATAGAGCAAAAAAGGATATCGTAGTCAAATAACATCGTTTTATCATTCAAAAGTTCTATTTCAGCAAACGTCATTTTCATTATCTAAAATAAAATAAATTAGATATAATCATATTGAATAATTTGATTTAAACGAGAAATTATAAAAATGCCAGTTATAGTTCAATTTAGTTTGTGCAGGTCTAACTCAGGTTAGTTGGAAATGATGATTTTGGAATTAAGTCGTTCTGTAATAGTTATTAACGACATAAGACCGTTAGTAAGCATTTAACAAACGAGGATAAATTTGTAACCGAGGCCGTCAGGCCGAGACTAATGAATTTATTCGAGTCAGTTAGATCCGATAACGGCCGTATGTCGTTGAATATTTTTTATAACACCTACAAAAATTGAAATTTTAGAGCAATTTAAATGAAAAAGTTAAATAGTATTAGTAACGGGTGTTTAAACACACATATGAAAAAAATTACGTTTGGCAATACTGAAATGTATTGTTGGTGACACTGTAAGTCTATGTCAAATTCGATGTTAGTAGGTTAGGTTTTGCGTCAGTTTTGACAGACAAACTATACATTTCAGTATTGACAATGTTAAAATGTTGCTGTTCTGTTATTTCTTAACGACCTAGGCTGTTAAATGTATAACAGCCATGGCTGTTATGGGGAACTTTTCAGTCAGGTTGACATTCTGTTATTGACAAATAACAAGTAGGTGTTATGAAAAAGGAATTATTATCATAATAGATAAAGCTTAATGTTAATACTTACTTGTTTGTATTGCATAATTGAAAGCAGACACAATTATAGACTGTTAACCTAAAAATATGATTTATGAGGTTAGAACTGTCATACTGGTTAATTGTTGCTACTAGCAAAAAGTGAGCTATGCCTATTTCGGCTCTTCTGAAACTCTAGTTGATATTTTCTCATTTGCAGTAAAATAACCTATAATGGAAGCTTGGATTCTGCCAGAGCCGATATACAGGGTGAGTTATTATTACGGGAAAGCTCGATTGCACTTAAGCCGTTAAAGATATCAAAATGAGCCAACTGCCACTATATACAAGAAGTTATGGTGAAGTTTGTAAAATTATTTTTCGTTATACAGGGTGTTTATTTTTTTCAGGATAGTATTTAACTTAATTTTTTTAAATGGAACACTCTGTATATTTTTAAAAATATGGATTGATCTTTTTCTAGGACTTATAATAAAGTTTACTTTTTGAAATTTACTTCAGCCGTTTTGAAGTTATTCGATTTTTTCTGTAAAAACGTGAGCTTACGGACACTTATTCAAAAAATCACAGGGCACTTGATCGTAGAGATATCTAATTGAGGTTTCGGCCATGCCTAAACAACTTTTTGGAGTATCATTTGGAAATAAGAACGCTTACCTGCGTTGTGGGAGTACTTAGTTGTGACACGTTAACTTTTCGAAACTTTGAAGGGCCATAACTTTATTTTTTCAAATGGCACTCCCTGTATTTTATTGCTTAGTCGTATTCAGCATCTTATTTTACAATTTTTATGTCCTACATGTCTTATGCCAAAAATTGATAGCTTAGGAGATAATTCGGATTTTTTGAAAAATGCACAAATATCTCATCTATACCAACCTAGTATGCCATGGAAACAAGTGTTCACGAGTTTGTTTGAGATATATCAAAATTGCACTTGTTTAACCTCATGTTTTTAGTTTGTCAGGAAAATGAAATTAACGAAAGATAAAATGGTGGATATGGTTTATGTATTAGGTGAAAGTGAGCGAAACACGTCTGGCGTCTAGAATTTATGCACAAAGATATCCCGATAGGAGGCATCCAAGAGCAAGAGACAACCCCCATTTCATGCAAACACTCGACCACCAACATTGATGGTCACTTAATGTTTGGGGTGGTATGGTTGGTAGTAGGGTTCATGAGCCGTATTTCTTCGACGGCCCACTGAATGGAGAATCGTATTTGCACTTTCTTCAAAACGATTTTCAATTGTATCTGGATGATTTGCCTTTAGATGTGAGAAGACGAATGTGGTTTCAACATGACGGTGCCCCATCACATAATAGTCGTATTGTAAGGGAGTATTTGGACGGCGAATTTGAGGGACGGTGGATTGGCAGGGGAAGTAAAGTACCATGGCCTCCGAGGTTGCATGACCTATTGAAACCAGACTTTTTCTTATGGGGCTTCGTCCACGATCGGGTGTATGAAGCTGAAGTCACTACTAAGGTAAATATGTAGCAAAGAATTACAGAAGATTTTCTTAGCATTGACGTTGCCACACTTGAAGCCGTGAATGCGTCGTTTTTAAAAAGGATTGACGAGTGTCTAACCCAAAGGGGTCATCATTTTGAACATGTTATGTAATTCTAAGTGCTATTTGTTATAAATAAATAACTCCAAGTTTCTAATTATTGTTTATTTTTGGGTACATGTGTATACTTCTGGATATCATAAAAACATGTTTAGCACTTTTCAGAGGTCTAACTTTTGTGCGTCTTCTATGGGGGATCTATTACTTTCCGTAAATACATCTTTCGTTAATTTTATTTTCTCAACAAATTAAAAATGTGATGTACAACAAGTGCAATTATAACATGTGTCAAGCTATAATTCATTTGTTTTCCATGGCACGCTCGGTAGGTATTGATGAGAAATGTGTGCATTTTTAAAGAAATTCTAATATCTCCTAAACTATCAATTTTTGGTATAGGACATATCGGAGAAAAAAGATATAAAATTGGAGGTTGAAGACCACTAAGCAATAAAATACAGGGGGTGTAATTTGAAAAATAAAGTTATGGCCCTTCAAAGTTTCGAAAAGTTAACGTGCCACAACTAAGTAATGCCATAACGCAGATGAGCGTTCTTATTGCCAAATGATACTCCAAAAAGTTGTTTAGGTATAAGCATAATGTCAATTAGATATCTCTACGATCAAGTGTCCTGTGATTTTTTGAATAAGTGTCCGTCGGCGTACGTTTTTACAGAAAAAATCGAATAACTTCAAAACGGATGAAGGAAATTTCAAAAAGTAAACTTTATTATAATTCCTCGAAAAAGATAAATCCATATTTTTAAAAATATACAGGGTGTTCCATTTAAAAAAATTAAGTTAAATACTGTCCTGAAAAAATGAAACACCCTGTATAACAAAAAATAATTTTACAAACTTCACCATAACTTCTTGTATATAGTGGCAATTGGTTCATTTTGATATCTTTAACGGCTTAAGTGCAATCGAGCTTTCCCGTACTAATGACTCACCCTGTATATATATATATTAATATTACGAAGGTTTTCGCGGCTGATATGTATTAAAGGTAAACATTTCAGGGTGTCATACAGCTTAATAAATTTGAAGATTTCTTCAACTGGTTGAAGAACATCTTGAATGGCGTTTGGGGTTGGACGTCTGTCGTGTTGTCGCATAACTAGAAGCCAAACCAGGACTACAAGGACTTGAAAATGACGAATGTGATTTTGTCGAAACGTCGTCCAACCCCAAACGCCATTCAAGATGTTCTTCAACCAGTTGAAGAAATCTTCAAATTTATTAAGCGGTATGACACCCTGAAATGTTTACCTTTAATATATATATATATATATGTGTGTGTATATATATATGGATTTTATTATGTTTGGGTAAAGAGGGATTTCATTATTTTAGTATTAAGTGTTGAAGCTGACAACATGCTTTAATTGCTTTGCGTTTTGATTTAACTATTACCTTATAATGTTTTCTATGAGCTCTATCGAGACCTTCGTCGAGCGTGCATGTGTCTTCGGAGTGGTGTTATTCGATAAAGCATTGTTATAGCGGAATAGTGGAACATAGTTTTGCTTAATCTAACAATCGCGCTACCCAACAAAAAATATTACTTTGAACCGGACAAATTACTTACAGCCAATAAATGTTTCTTAACAAACGAAAAGATACTAAACGCACAAGAAGTAGTTAATCAGGATACCCACGCCGCAGCTATCACCCAGATGGACACAACTGAACAATCAAATGTTCTAACTTCCAGCTCAGCTAAAGAAAATAAATTAAAAATTCCACCTAAATTCTTACATTATGCTTCGTCACTGAAATACCAAGAAATAATAAAAGACCTTAAAGAACAAGCAAAAGGGAAATTTGAGACGATACAAAGAGGAGACAAGATACGAGTTAATTTAAATACAATTGAAGATTACAGAAAAATTACATGCATACTTATAAGAAATAATCTAGACTGTTTACCACTAATGGAATTCTGTTCTAGAGACATAACCACAATTAAAATAAAATGGAATAACGATGAAGGTTGTGACCAAGCCATTATAAGCTCCGTCTACCTTCCATCCGATTCCAGGGACCCACCGCCTAGCGAGGAACTAGAGAACCTAGTATCATCTGCTTTCCAAGACGATCTAGACCTCATCCTAGGCTGCGACGCAAATTCTCACCACACCATTTGGGGCAGCACCAACTGCAACATAAGAGGTGAGTCACTTTTAGAATTTATCTTAACTAACAATCTAGTAATAGTCAATAAAGGTAACACTCCAACCTTTTACAACACTAATAGACATGAAGTTATAGATATTACCATAACCACTATGAGAATTAGTCAATCAGTGAATAAATGGCAAGTTTCAGACGAACCATCACTCTCTGACCACAATTATATAACCTTTGAACTGTCTCAACGGGAAGTAAGCCAAAGAGTTTACTACAACCCAAGAAAGACAGACTGGGACCTATATAAACAAAAACTACAAGAGAAGATAGAACACCTCAAGTTCAGATCTCCCAATAAAGTAGTTTTAGACTCAAATGCTGACCGGTTAAAAGAGGCCATGATTGACTCCTTTCAGAGTAGCTGTCCTCTAATAGACCCAAGTCAGCAAAGAGCAAAAAAACACACAAATTGGTGGAATAAAGACCTAGAAAAGACCAGACAAGAAGTCAGACGTCTGTTTAACAGGTCTAAAGCCACAAATAACTGGGAGAACTATCACAAGGCTCTCACAGACTATGGCAAAAAGATCAAGGCAGCTAAGATAGCAGCCTGGAAAAAGTTTTGCCAGGAGGTGGAGACCACGCGATCCACAGCTAGACTCCACAAAATCATCTCAAAGCAAGCCATGAACCCAGTAGGCACTCTTAAAAAAGAAAGCGGAGAATACACTACAACGGAAGAGGAGACTTTATCTCTTTTGATAAAAACTCACCTACCCGGAGCAGTGGAACAACCTACTCTGGCTGAACCCAATCATACCCCTAGGAGGGAAGACTGGGAAACAGCTAAGAGAATAGTCAGCAAAGAAAGGATTAGATGGGCAACTAGCCTCTTCAGTCCTTTCAAATCTGCTGGAAATGACGGCATACAACCCGTAATGCTGCAGAAAGGGATAGATATACTGCTGAACCCACTCAAAGACATGTTCCAAGCAAGTCTTGCCTTAGGCTACATTCCCCAAGCCTGGAGAGTGACTAAAGTAGTATTTATCCCTAAGCCTGGTAAGAGCAGCTATGCAGAAGCTAAATCTTACAGACCTATCAGCCTAACGTCATTCCTCCTTAAAACGTTGGAAAGATTAGTAGACAGATACTGGAGGGAGGAAGCCCTAACTTCACTCCCGATTCACAAATATCAACATGCTTACCAAACAGGGAAGTCATGTGAAACCGCCCTACACCAACTAGTGGGGAAAATTGAGAGAACCTTGGAGTACAAGGAGTACGCAGTCGGAGCATTTCTAGACATAGAAGGTGCCTTCGACAACACCTCCTACCACTCTATTGAAAGAGCAATGACAAACCATCAGATCGATAACACCACGATAAGATGGACTATGGCAATGCTCAACACTAGAGTTGTAAAAGTCAAGTTATTTGACAAGGAAAAGACAGTGCAGGCGACAAGGGGATGTCCACAGGGAGGAGTTCTTTCTCCACTCCTGTGGTGCCTCACAGTTGATGAACTGCTGATCCAACTCAATAACAAAGGCTACTACACTCAAGGATACGCTGATGACATTGTCATACTGATTCAAGGTAAATACCAAAGAACCGTAGACAATATAATGAAATCAGCACTAAAGATAACCGAAGAGTGGTGTCTAGAGAATAATCTTAGAATTAATTCCAGCAAAGCCACTCTCGTCGCTTTCACTCGTAGAAAGAACATCACAAACAGAATGAACATAAAACTGTTTGAGACAAATGTCAACTGGGAGAACGAGGTTAAGTACTTAGGTCTAACCATCGATTCCAAACTAACTTGGAACTCCCACTTAGACAAAACAATCACCAGGTGCATACAAACATTAGTTATTGGAAAAAGAGCCATAGGTAGTACGTGGGGGCTCAAACCGGAACTGACCCTCTGGCTGTACAAAACCATGGTTCGACCAATAATTTCATATGGAATAATCGCCTGGTGGCCCAAAATAAAACAAGCAACTGCGATCCACAAAATCAGCAGAATACAATATCTAGCTAATCGGTGCATCACTGGAGCCTTTAAAGGCACCTCAGGACAAGCACTGAATGCTATTTTAAATCTGCCACCTCTGCACATCTTCTTGGAAGGTGAAGCCAGAATGGCAGCCTACAGATTACAAAGTACTGGTCACTGGATGACCACAGCTAATAATCTAGGACATTGCAAGATCATGTCACATATCAACAACCCAATATTAGAAATGGGTTCTGATCTTATAATCAAAGCCTATGACTTTGAAAAGAACTTTACTGTACACACAAGTTGGAATCCGGACCAACTACCAACTCCAACAAATAAGAACATCATTTTTTACACTGATGGATCTAAGTTTGAAGGGGGTACAGGCTCTGGTGTGTACAGTACCAATCCTAGAACCAACGAAAAAGTCAGTCTAGGAAAATTTTGTAACATCTTTCAGGCTGAAGTACAAGCTATTAACGTATGCGCAAACATCAGCATAGAAAAGAAGCTGCTCAATCGAGACATACACATTCTCTCAGACAGTCAGGCAGCACTGAAAGCGCTAAACGCTTTCAGTACTTCATCGAGACTGGTCAAGGAATGCAAATCCAAACTTCAAACCTTAGGTCAGGGAAATACAGTAAAATTATGCTGGATCCCAGGTCACCAAGGTATTGAAGGAAACGAAAAGGCGGACAAGCTCGCAAAAGAAGCAGCCCGTAATGCAATGACCGGTCCAGAACCTGGTCTAAGCATTCAGAAAAACCAAGCCCGTTCAGCCATTAATGAATGGGTCAATACCACACACCAACTAAGGTGGAGCAACTACAATCAAGCAACACACTGCAAAAGATTGCTAAAAACTCCGAATCCACAAACCACCAAAACCCTGTTGAGACTGAACAGAACTCGAATCAAGCAAGTAGTCAGTCTACTAACAGGCACTGGAGCATTCAGAGAATTTATGCACAGGATCAATATCTATAGAGATGAACCTGTTTGCAGACTATGCCAAGAGGATGATGAAACAGCCTATCATATCCTCTTTGAATGCCCAGCATTAGAGCGTAAAAGACACCAACTCGATTGGAGCCTTAACTCTATTGACAACCGCAAGCTAGTAGGGGACATTGCAAGTCTAGTAAAAGATACGGATGTCGGCCTGCTAACTTGAAAACTCCCGACAGTACAAAAAGCCCAAAGGGCTGACGTGCGCAAGCCAACAAAAGGCAGTCGTGGATCTAAATCTAATCTAATCTAATCTAATGACTCACCCTGTATATATATATATATTAATATTACGAAGGTTTTCGCGGCTGATATGTATTAAAGGTAAACATTTCAGGGTGTCATACAGCTTAATAAATTTGAAGATTTCTTCAACTGGTTGAAGAACATCTTGAATGGCGTTTGGGGTTGGACGTCTGTCGTGTTGTCGCATAACTAGAAGCCAAACCAGGACTACAAGGACTTGAAAATGACGAATGTGATTTTGTCGAAACGTCGTCCAACCCCTAAACGCCATTCAAGATGTTCTTCAACCAGTTGAAGAAATCTTCAAATTTATTAAGCGGTATGACACCCTGAAATGTTTACCTTTAATATATATATATATATGTGTATATATATATGGATTTTATTATGTTTGGGTAAAGAGGGATTTCATTATTTTAGTATTAAGTGTTGAAGCTGACAACATGCTTTAATTGCTTTGCGTTTTGATTTAACTATTACCTTATAATGTTTTCTATGAGTTCTATCGAGACCTTCGTCGAGCGTGCATGTGTCTTCGGAGTGGTGTTATTCGATAAAGCATTGTTATAGCGGAATAGTGGAACATAGTTTTGCTTAATCTAACAATCGCGCTACCCAACAAAAAATATTACTTTGAACCGGACAAATTACTTACAGCCAATAAATGTTTCTTAACAAACGAAAAGATACTAAACGCACAAGAAGTAGTTAATCAGGATACCCACGCCGCAGCTATCACCCAGATGGACACAACTGAACAATCAAATGTTCTAACTTCCAGCTCAGCTAAAGAAAATAAATTAAAAATTCCACCTAAATTCTTACATTATGCTTCGTCACTGAAATACCAAGAAATAATAAAAGACCTTAAAGAACAAGCAAAAGGGAAATTTGAGACGATACAAAGAGGAGACAAGATACGAGTTAATTTAAATACAATTGAAGATTACAGAAAAATTACAAAATGTTATAACGAAAATAAAATAAATTACCACACATTTAAAGATCCGGAAATAAATAACTTATCGGTTATCATTCGAAATCTTCCAGTATCTATCATTGAAGAAGAATTGCGGGAAGAGCTGACAAAACTAAAATATCCTGTATTAAAAGCAGTAAGGCTCTATAATAAAGACAAAAAGTGGACGTGACTACCTCCCTGGACTTTCCCATACTGGAAACTGTTCATATCGTCTTTATTCAACAGTCTTTACAACATATCAAAATTTCAACTCGATGACTCACGTCTTCACCGTGATAAGCGTTTACACTTTCACGTAAATTGCGGGTAAATAAAAGAATGTGTAGTTCAAAACGTGACCACCGAGCTTTTGTAGATGGCGCCAAGTGGACAAGCCGCCACTGTGCTAGTTTATGTATTATTTTCCTCAAAACGGCTGTAGCACCGAGGTGAAATTGTCTAAGTACCTGGAAATTATATTTTCTAGGGCATACAAAATCTATTTTTTTATTTTCGCGGAAAAAGATTCTTTGACGCAAAAATATAACAACCGTTAGAATAGAAAAATTATTTTTCAAAAATAGAGGGGGGAGGGGGCCGGTGCGCTTGCATATATCCACGAGTGTAATATTTTTTTGCATATTCATATGCTCCATTATGCACTGAGCAATTCAGTGAAAACCCCAGCTACCTATCTTGTTTTGTTTATTAATTAAAGGGGTTTAAATTTTCAAACTTCAAAGCTTCGTAGAGGGCGCCACAGATAATTCATGAGATTGTTTAAAAAACAGATCGATAGCCCTTTTCGGGGTCTATCAGTGTATGAAGTTTAAACAAATTCCTGTGGGCAGTTTTTGAGAAATGATTTTTAGAAAATTTTCAAAATTTTGAAAATTTGTAATTTAGGCCCCTTAATATTTTTCAAAACACTTTTTATATCACCTCATGTTAGCCTTCATATACTATTCAGAAAAAAAAATCAATTGAATCGAATCATCCGTTTTTGAGTAATAGGGCGTTAAACTCAAAATTTTCAAAAAATCATAGCGCCCTTCATTTTAAACCTAGCGAGTTCGGCAAAAAACTAGCAGATTTGCCTTATGACCCTCTATCGTTATCCGCGATAAAATTTTCAAAATTTTAATCACACAAACAGTGATACCAAAAAAACATGCGTAACTTCCGCTTCCGGTTTCGGATTTTTTTGAAAAGCTTATTTTGTCGATGAATTTTCGATACACCCCCGCATTCCAAAGCGCATCAAAATCGGAGCAATACTGTCGGCTGTAGGAGCGTCACCCACCCACACACCCACACACAGACAGACATTTTTTAAAAACCACTTTTTTGGGTTCCTAGAGGCCCAAAACGGATATTTCTGTGAAAATCTCGATTTCCAAAATTTTCATGATTCCAAGACTTCCCTATACCTATGGGTATGAGAAAGTAAAAAAGCCAATATCACTGTGTGCGGTTGATCTTAATAATTCTGATGTTGCTAAAGATATTTTTAAATTAACAAAAATTCAATACAGCATAATAGAAGTAGAGCCTAGATGAAACTCCAAAGATACTCCGCAATGTAAAAGGTGTCAGCGTTATGGGCACACTCGAAATTATTGCCAGTCGGAACCAAGATGTATTAAGTGCACAGGAAGCCATGAGTACACCAACTGTCCGAAAATACCCGAAGTACCACCACAGTGTGTTAACTGCGGGGAACTCCACCCTGCTAACTACAAAGGATTGCAAAAAAGTTAGCCAACAGACACATGTAAATAGACAAACTAGACCACAAGCATGGACAACACCAATCACGACAGAAGCTACCACAAGTAATCAACAGAACCAGCAGTCAATACAAAATTATAACAGAGAATTCCCTAAACTCCCGACCAACTGTAACAGAACCAGCGCTACAAACAACGAAGAAACCACAGACTTAATAACTACGATTATTACAAAGATAGTAGAGTTGATCATTCCACACATCGAGAAAATAATGCCATATCTTGCAACAATAATTCCATTATTATCTAATCATGAATCCAAATAAGCATCACATAATTCATAACATAACAGTACTAAATTGGAATGCTGATGGCGTAAAGCGCCAGCGCGCTATCTTATTAGAATTTATGGCAAGACATAATGTGGATGTAGCATGTATATCTGAGACTCATCTAATCCAGACAGAAACATTTAAAGCTCCTGGCTACATAGTTTACAGAAAGGACAGAGATGCTCAAATAGCGTCAGGAGGAGTAGCGATTTTAATTAGAGCATCATTCGCTAATTGACCCCAACTTAGAAAACCTGGAATCTGTGGCAGTAAAACTCATACTAGACAACAACACTAAAGTCTCACTTTATGCTTCATACAAACAGCCAAATAAAAGAATTTTGGAAGAGGATATTGCCAAAATATTTCACAGCAATGAATCTACCTTAGTGGTAGGTGATCTGAACTGCAAGCTCACATATTGGGGATGCCGAGTCAGCAACCCGAATGGAGCTAGACTAAATAATCATATGACTACTCATGGCATACAAATCTCAGCCCCCGGGGATTGGACTTACTATCCATACAGACCAGACCACAAGCCTGATATATTAGACGTCATCTTACATAAAAATTTCAGCAAACCTATTTTCCAAACAGTTTTAAATGAGCTTGACTCAGATCATTTACCTGTAATAATTTCGTTTTACAGTGAACCTCAGAGAATTCCTGTAATACCAAAATTGATTGAAGGAAATATAGATTGGGAAATCTTTAATAATGACTAGACATCAATTTGAAAAACCCAGGTCCAATTTCATCAACCGAAAATCTAGATGATGCAGTGCAACAATATACAGAAGCAATAAAAACTAGCATCTCCCCGGCAGTAACACCATGGAAGCAAAAAAGCGTAATAAACCAGCAACGCCAAAGAAATACTAAATTTAATTAAATTAAAGATCCGAACTAGACGTCAATGGCAAAGAACACGCCTACCCCATTTTAAACACCTGCTAAATCAACTGACACATAAAGTTAGAGAAAAATTGGATATCTATAGGTTTAGTCAATACAACAAATACATTGAAGAACTTCAACCTCGTGAAGCCACAATATGGCAGGCTACTAGAAGATTAATTAGACAACCTAATACTATACACCCTCTGACAGTCACCAACAACACATATGTAACCGATGAAGAAAAAGCAAACGTGCTAGCCTCACATCTAGAGACAGTCTTTGCCCCGGAGGACACGACCTGTTCCACAGAGCACTTGCAAGAGGTAAGAGATATAAATACTAATTGTATAGCTCAAGAACCGATTGAATTTGTACCCACTTCGCGGACAGAAATTAAGCAATATATCACAAGTTTACACAACAAAAAATCTTCGGGTCTAGGTTTAGTAACCAATCTAATACTAAGACATCTCACCAAAAAAATCATTAGCATTCTTGGCTACTACCTTTAATGCATGTCTTCGATTGGCTATTTTTCGAAAAATGGAAACACGCATATATACTTCCATTTCACAAAACCGGAAAAAATAAACATAATGTAGAAAGCTATCGTCCCATAAGTCTACTTTCTACTATCTCAAAATTACTAAAAAAAAGTAATATACACGCAGCTCCAAACAGTGTCAGACGAACTGAATATTATACCTAAACACCAATTTGGCTTCAAAAAAGAACATTTTGCAACACACCAACTAATGAGGATCACTGAAATTATTGAAAAGGGTTTTGAGAGCAAACAATATACCGTGGTGGCTTTCATAGACTTACAAAATGCATTTGTTAACATCTGGATAGATACTCTACGATATAAGATTATTAAACTTGGAATACCCGACTATCTTATCAATATCATTACCTCTTTTATTAGCGATAGAACATACGCAGTACGGGTAAACGCAACATTGTCCCATACAAGAAAAATCAAAGCAGGAGTCCCTCAGGGAAGCATACTGGGACCAACACCATTCAACTTATACGTTCATGAATTACAAACAACAAATAACACAACCCTAGGAATGTTTGCCGATGACACTGCTGTGATAGTGCAAAATGAAAATCTTATAATAGCAGTCGAACACCTCCAAAACTCACTAAACGAGATGTGTAAATGGTACGATAATTGGCAAATGAAGATAAATACAACAAAAAGTCAAGTGAAAGTATTTACTCTAAAGCAAATTAAAAATCTTCCAAACGTCCAATTAAGACAAACAGTAATGAAGTGGAATGATAGAGACTCGGCAGTCAAATATTTATGGGTATATCTGGACACCCGACTAGGATGGGGTATCCAAATAAATAAAAAGTTGAACGAGTGTTAGGCCAGACAAGCAATCTTGTACCCCCTAATAAACAAGAAATCACACCTCAAAACAAAGTGCGCGTTGCAAATTTACAAATCAATCCTAAGGCCTGTTTTAACCTACGCGTGTCCAGTATGGAGTAATGCATCAGAAACACACCTAAGGAAGATCCAAGTGGTCCAGAATAAAATTAGTCGTATTGCAGTGAACGCCCCATGGTTTGTACGAAACGAACAAATACATAGAGAAATAAAAATACCAACTATATCAGAATTTATAAATAAACAGTGTACTAAGTTTTTTGAAAATATTAAAAAGTGTAAAAGTGCAGTGTTCTACAACCTTGGACAAAAGAACATCCATCATAGACTAAAAAGAAAACTCCCGCAAGACCTAATCGACATAAACTTGGCAAATATTCTTTATTCATTTAACTATGTAACTTAAGAGGAGATTAATACTAACCTCAACATGCTACACCAAAGACATTATTAGATTCATGTAACGTAATCATGTATAGCATATACCGGGTGTCCGTTCTCAAAGTCGAACATAGGCGATTAACATTGTATTGAACGTTTTTCCCGATTCCTGCTCGCCAATTTAACTTACAGGGAAGGTAATGATATCAATGGAAAGATAAAATTATTACGCATCAAATGATACCAATAATAATATTCAAGATGCGGTTGTTATTTTAAAATATTAATTTAAAACTTTTAGAATTTTTAAATATGCTATGACTTGCTTCTCAAGTTCGATAGCTTTTGTCAAAGAATTGTAATTAGTTGGCGTAAATCAGGTATTTTCTATCAACGTCTGTTAAAATTATGTACAGAAAAATGAATTATTTCAATGAAGAACGAGTGAATGCACTAATGTTAATTCCCTATGTTCGACTTTGAGAATGGACACCCGGTATAAATGCTGAGCTGATTTTATTCAAATAAAATTTTTTTTTTCTAGGGGTTGATAGGCGATATGTGCAATTAGCTTCACTAAAAGTGGCGTTTTATAGTTTAGCGTGGTTAAAGAAATCAGCTGTTTACTTTAAGCGCATCTTTGGTATAAAGTGAAGTGAGGTTATATAACTACAATTTCGAACTGGAAGTGAAGTTGTAAAGTTATTCTAGTTACTTCTTGCGTTACAGGTAAAGTGTTTTTGAAATAATTGAAGCGTTATGTAATGAATATAAGTCAGATCTGTAGTATTAATAACTACCTTTCGTAACTGACCTGACAGTACTAGCTGCGCAAACATTTGCCCGCGCGCCAAGATCTACTGTTTATTATGACATCAATTATAAGTGTCGTAGATGCAAACTTTTGTTAAATCGATATTTATGGATTAATAACAGTAAAATTAAGGTGCTAAATAAAATACTGTATGCAACGCGTGCTAAAAGTCGTTTATGCACGAGACATGTTATGAAACTCAGCCTTCGTTTTCGTTTCATAATTTTCATGTCTTGTACATAAACGTCAACTTTTAGCACTTGTTGCATAAATAGCTATTAATATATTTTTGTCTCTGTTTTAGTACGGCTACATTTACTTTATGTTATAATAGAGTTTCTTGTTATAGATGTTTCTTATCTGAAAATCCCCTTATGTTTCACTTATCCAAACATAATTTATCTTTTATTCCTAATTTCGTGTTTTCTTTTCGCTTGCAATTGTTTCCCTTCGAATTTTTCCTATTTCCCGAGGTTTGCGAATGCTTGTAAGTAGTTTAGGTAACAATTTATAGGTACCGGAAAAACTGTCAGCACGCTTTTTATGAGAACATCTCCGGCGAGATCTGCTTATCTTATTTCTCTGATTTATCATGTCTTATTCTATTGTTTTTTACTAACGGCTGCACCGCTCTTAGTTCGTGGTCAGTAATGTTTGTTTAGTTTTATGAAGCAATCTTATTCAAATTACACGTTAATCTAAGTCCATGTTATTTCCTGTTAACATTCGTGCATTTTTCTTTTATTAAATAAAAGATTTGATGATTTATCCAGAAACATTGAGTGGTAGAAGGCGTTACCATAATCACTACACATTTTCCATCCAATAGACACAATGTACGAAGTATCTGATTTTCAGTCCATTTTCTAAATATAGCCCTATTAATTGTTTTGTGGTAGTATTGTCTGTTTCTGATAAACTCTAAAATTTTGTTTACACCGTTAAAAATATACATGTAAAGGCTGCTCAGAATCACAAATGCAGGAAATGGGTTTATATATTTATATACGTATGCCAACACACATATGTAGTACATAACGGGGTTTTATTTACAATGCTTTTTTTTTAATTTGTTTTAATTCGTCTTAGGTTTACCTAAAATGTATTAGAGATCATTTTTTATTTTATAGTTGGGCCTTCAATACGCCAAACACTGGCTAAGGCTGCAATATTGTCAAGCAGTAATTCGTGTTTTTAAAAAAGGGATTACTAATATAACATTTGACAACTGGTAGCAGATTGTACAATGGGACCATTTTTAGTAAGAAATATGAGATACATAAAAATGGGTATACAAACGCAGTAAGACTCAAAATATAAGATAAATATAAATGTGCAAATAAATATTTCTAATAAGTAGGTTTCGTTCGAGTGTTCATGTTTGTTAATTTTCTTAAAGATGATTAACGAAATTTTTAGTTCATAATCATGAAATATGTATAAATAAATTTATTAATCGCAGATTATAGTTTACAGAGCAAATCAAATTAACATATCATTCTTAATATTATAAAATCAACATAACCAACATATATTATTTGCTTGAAAATTAAATATAATATGAATCTAATTACGCTTCAACAAATTTTTGCTTGACACACAGTAATAGCATTCTATTCGTAACTGTTCTAAATGCTTGTCAATAATATTCTCTATGTCCAAAAATTATCATTTTTGTTGTTTCCATATGTAGATTCTGTGTTGAATAGGAATCTAGTTGTTTTTCTCTACGTTCGCCTGTTATAATAAAGGTTTTCTTTCGATTTTTATTTTATTATCTAACTCTATCTAGCTTCTGATTAGAACCGGACGGAGAACATTTTTCGGTTGAAAACATGTCTTATGGGAGAACATTGTTTACTCGCAACAACCACGTGAACTAAAATGGTTTAATAAGTTTTTATTTTAAATTGAAATCGATATGTATTTGGTTCCAAAATTTTTATATATGTTTAAAAGGTTGTGAGTTGTTAATAAATAATATACATTTAATAAGCAGAAATGTTACGTTGATTTAAACAGCATCAGTATTTTTTTCGTGCAAGCTGTCGATTCGGGCAGATCTTGCAGCGAATCCGCCTGCAACCTAAGCTGAAGGTAATTATCATCATAAAGTGGACTTTACGAGCTCTCGGGGCTGCCGTAAAGGAATGCTTCATTTCGCCGTCCCCAAAACAAACATACGCCTCCTTGTCGCTCCCTTTACACCCTCGACCCGGCTGCTGCACTGCCCCGAAGAACACCGGCCCCCGAGAGCGCCCCGAGGCGCGCCGCCGAGCGCCTAAAGTAATTATGAATACGATGAATTCCGTTCCTTTGCGTCTAATGCAGTTATTTCCATTCTTATTCTCGTTAATAGTTAACAAACAGCGCGCGAAATAAAAAATAAATAACTAATTTAGCGAAACGTCGCCGAAACTGGAACAAAGACCGGGCCGGGCGAATTAGTGCAACTACGTAAGTACTTAACAAACTTCCCCGTTGATTATTCCTTTAGAGATAATATAAGCTAATCAAATTACGACTAAATAATTTGAGCCACTTAAGGACGAATTTATGTTTCCTTTTATCCGTAATAAAAAGAGCTACCTCATCTTGAGACCTCGGTCGGGATAAAACGCATTAAAGAAAGCCGAAACAAAGAGATGTCATCAACTTGCGGAAAGAGTAAGCCACCTTCTTTGGCCGGCAGTCTTCCGCCTCGTAAGAGGAAATTTTAAGTGAAAAGTTCGGTTAGGGTAGAAACAAGGGCCTATACCTTCCTGAAAACCTTCTATAACGAACCCATTCTCGAATAATTTTTGTAGATGTAAATGTACAAGATGCACATTATTCGGCCAATTTAAACCAATTCATTTGCATATATTTGGAAAAAAGTTAAAAAATGTGTAAGGTGGTAGAATTCCAAAAATTCATACATCCGATTTTGCAACTGATATGATTTTAGATATATTTGAACAACTGCCCGATGTGTCAAAAGTTATAAAAATAAAATTATTTTTGTATAAACAATAAAGTTAAGTTTGGCAACGCAAAAACAACAACCAACTTTGTGTCATAATCAACGATAGCCATACCCAGAGAGAGCAGTTAAAATCACTTCAAATAACAATAATGCTCGTAGTTGTAACATTCAATATAGTGAATCCATATTCCTCCGATGCATAATGGACAAACAATCAAAAACTGTAAGATTGATACTTTTAAATTATATTTTATTTATTTCTTTTCGAATCCATTATCAAAAGTTATTGTCAACTAAAATACATCCATACAGGGTAGCGTATTTATACGATCTATATCTACAGAGTTATAATTTCAGTGCGTTCAGACAATATTTGATTAAGAAAAATGTCTTTGAATATTAGCACAAATGGCTTCGATTCTGAATGCAACGTGTTCGAATTTTCCAGGATCGCAGTTTTCAGGTAGTATGAGAGACACGAAATTAAGTTGCTAAAATGCATATTTGCAAAAAGCAAGTTATCGAAAAAATCACAAATTGAAAATCAGTTACATTAAGCAATAAAAATTAAAGTAACTCTAAAAACTGATCATCAGCTGTATATGCTTCAGCTCTTCGTGACTTAACGGTCTCCTTAGAAAAATAAGTTATCAGCTGCTTCACAGTTTTCATTGCTTCTGTAATGTTTCTTATCGCACTTAAAAGCTGTTACTTGAAAATCGTTCAAGAAATCACATCCTCGTGTTAGGAACGTACTTAAGGATCATCTTGTACAATTACAGCTGCAGATTATCGTATTTTTTTAATGTGCAATTTTAATCATGCGCTGAATAAATGGCTTAAACTGAACTAAAGAAAAACTATGTTCTGGAAAGTGTGGATCGGCTGTCACTAGTGGACACCGCCGCTTCTATCTGCAATGGTTCTGCAATCTAGGTAACTTGTCGAAGTGGTTCAAGTACGTTTCTTCTCCTTTTTTTAGTTCCCAACATCTTCAGACATCCGCTTTCCAATTCTGGAATACCATTGCTCTTTCCAATCAGTCAAACAATTTGTTGTACTGTTATTTACTTAATCTTTATTTCTCCTAAGTTATGTGTGTTTATAACCTGTTGCTCATGTTATTTCTACCGAAGAACTTTTTAATTATTCAAAGAATTCAAACATTTGGATTCACTTTACACACAGACGTTTTCCTCACTTTTTCACTTCCGTGTGTACTGAATAATATTTTTTATTTTGAAGTTTGACGATTTGCGATCACTGATCACCAAATCATCTCGGACTGATTTACGTTATGATAATCAAAGAAACCACAGTGAAGCAGTCTCTTTAGAAAATAAATTGCAATCGAAAACAATTAATTTTGATACAGCAATTCTTAATTTAATGAAACTTAGCTCTAAAGATCTTTATTTAAGGTAGTCGAATTAAGAATTCTGCATAAAACTAAAATTTACCCAATTGTCGAATTAATTTGTTCAGTTGCAGCATTGGTCAAATAAATTTCGGCAATTAAGCACATTTTGTATCTACATATACCTACATAGTTTTCATTATGAAAATAGACATTTCTGTTGTATGTACACAAAGAATCATTGAAAATGAACAGGGCTATACAACCAACATTACAGTAGTTGATTACGTTTTCTGCATTCCCCTAATCTCTAAAGTAGAATCGTGTTGTTCTAACTCTCTACCCATCGTAATAATAAAATAACGTTGCACGCAATTGCAAAAACGTCGGTAGTCAATTTGAAATGCATAACCCGTTCATTTTCAATGATCGCAAGTGTAATAGTCACTTGCCTTATCCAAACCAAATTAATTATAAATAATTAATTACCATATTAAAATAACAAATCGAATTGGTTATTTGTCTAGTATCATTGCTGAAAACTGTAAGTGAAGATGAGCTCATATTGGATAATAAGAATTAGGAAATGAATGTATTTATAACAATGTTCACTTTGGTTTTGTTTATTCGTTGATTAAATATGGAATTATAGGATGAAGATGATCATCAAATTCCTTAATCATAATTAATCATGTTAGAACAGTTTATCTTAAAGATATAATAAAGATTGCAGATAATTTCATAGATATATTTTTCTTTGCAAATCAAATTTCTAATATTATAGATCAGTTAGACTGTAAATTATTACTAGGTTTATGAAAGCTGTGCTGTAAAATATCATTATATGCAAATAACCATAGGAATTTAAATTGCCTGGTACTTCACATTCCTTGAAACGCCGTTAATTGATTTGTTTAAGTTAGAGTTAAAGTTAACCGGATATGCACGTTACCGCCAGTTCACTGCTTTCTTTCCGATACTATAAAGTATTCACTTAGACTACAAAAGGAAGATATACCGTAATTACAACACGGTTATACTTTAATCTTTGTATGTAGTTGTAGGAATAGCATAAAAACTTATAGTAATTTGGGTACGAAGTAAAAAGTTGAATTAGTAGAAATGTCATATTCTAAAGTACCTATACAAACTGATTATTTAAAAAGAGGATTTCGGTGCGATTTGACGAAACAACTTTAAAACCGAAGCGGTTCTAATTATTCGGAAAACTTTATTAAATTCCAATGCCAATTCCAATAATTAATATATTTTTAACTCGCAGCTTGTTTACTATTAGTGAGCGAGGGACAGAAAGCGCAATTATTTTTCCAATGCATAATTCTGCAACGCTTCCATCTCCTGGTTTTCCTGAATATTTATCAGCATGGAATAAAAAATAAAAGGGAATCCACATAATTCCCTCCTTATGGTTATTTCAGAAACCAATTTTTTCATGCTAATATTCATTAGCTTCTCTCAGTAGACCTATTTCTATTGTAATGAGGACTGGAAGAAGACTCGGCGAATATGCAAGTCTTTCATAATAAATTCTTATGAGACAGTGCATCAATTATAATTCATTAGAATACATTAAGTCCGCGACGTCTCCTGCTCCAGGCAGCTCTCGATCCTTATGATGGAACCGATCTTTTGGATGTTGAGGTTGGACTGTTATTTTTCAGATGTCAATTGCTCGCACTATCTGACAGTATTTGCTATTTTTATTCTCAGTTTCCTAAACTCCAAGAAAATTGATTTTTTATTTACAATGTACAGTATGTAATGAATTCCATTACGCCACCAAAAATGTATTTGAAATAAATGTACTTATGTTCAAAAAATGAAAACAGTTATTTATAAGAAGAAAAAAATATTTAGCAATAATTTACCTTTTTGTCATTGTAACGAAAATTCAAAATCGAATAGATGTAGAACTCCATTGTTTGCCCAGAAAAAGTATATTTTGAGTTTGTGTATGTATTAAACCACTTACTTGATTTTTCAGAGTACGAGGCATTCTCAGGATGATTGTTTAGTATGTGTAAATATGCCTTTCTTTATGAAGCTGACTAACCACTTAAAATCAAATTCTACCTATTTTGAAGTTATGGCTCACAGCAGAAACCACTGTCGCATTTTGTCTTTGATATAATGATGTAAGTTACTAGGTTACTTAAAATCTTCTTTCGACAGGTGGCATACTACGTTGTATTCGATATTGAAAACACAGATGAATTTACTATCTTCAAGTATTCCTCCTTTGAAAATGTATTTGTTTTATATTATTATAACGTAAATAATACAGTTAGACACGTATTTCTCTGTAAGTTTATAGGTGCGTGCAACTGCTTGAAATCAAGCTATATATGATAAAAGTATTAAGCTAAACCTCGAAATACTACGAGCTTTCAAATTCTACTTGTTACCATTCTACACTGTTTGAGGCTTTCGCAGTTACTTGAATTGTCAATATAATAATTAAATTTCGGCTTAGACCGCGTCGTCTTTATAGATAAACATCCACCATTTTTTGGCTTAATGTGTCGCACACCTTGTGAACTCGAACAAGTTGTGTGATGGTTATGTTTTTTGGTGGCTCGTGAATTCTTACAACTCTTACTAGCCCCACATGATTGTTGATTCTTCAAGAGAGTTTTATAGTAACGATAATCAGCCGTATGCCACAGTTTGAAGGTGGTCACGTAGAATCGAAATATTGTCAAATTGAAGTAATGAATTTCTATTCTATGTGAGGTTTAATAGTTTTGGTATTCGAGTTGTACATTGTGGTGTTTTCTTATCCATATAATGCAGTGGCAGTAGCCAAACCTACTGATTATGTCTTCATTCGTAGTTGAAATTCGAAATATTGTATTAAAAAACAGAATTTGAAAATAAAATATCAACTCCTTATTCCACATCCATTATTTCATCAGTAGAATCCAAGTAAGAGTAAATCAGATTTCCTAACCAAATAATGAAGGGAAGAATATTTTCAATCGGTAGATTGTCTATGTTCTTAAGCAGTGATCCAAAATTAATTTCTCACAATTATTGGTACAAACATTTTGACATATGTCACTTGCACATTTTAAAATACTCTCTCGCCGAAGGTTTACAGCCATGTCCTTGGCTAACGGCTGGGTATTTATGTGTTTGTTGTAATAAGTTTTAGAAAAGAGGCTTTGCCAACGTTACGAAGACAACCTAAGAACCTCGTGCCGATGTTTCTTCAAAATGTTGATTATTACATAATATTTCTCACCGGCCAATCTAAAATATTTTGCATCTTTTAGTATGTTTGCCATTAATTTCTACATTATTAAAACTCAGCCATTCTTGAATTTGGCCTTTATTGCGTAAAAATTTAGAAAGCTTATCCACCTGCACTAAATGTGTGCATTGTTAATAACTGTCACATATTTAGAGTTTACAGTTTATGCAAAAACAGAAATAAACTAATACATTACCCAATATTTAAACAAATCCGCGCTCATTGCTTAAGATGATCTCTGTCATTATGGACAGAGTCAAGAAACAGACCATGCAAAATAGTAAATGGTAAACTGGATATCCATATGCGAACCATCGACTCGTTTTGATAGATCCATGTTTCATATAGGTACAAGAATGTCAGATTTTTCCTGGTAGTTTTAAATTGCAAAAATTCCCCAAAAATGTAATTTAAGCTGCAACCATATGTTTCTGCTTAAGCAAAATGTTGCACCCATTAACAAAACGCTACTTCTACCCCATCGGCCAGATGATTTTGAATAATGTATTTTCTAAATATATGATTCTAAATTAAATTAGCCTTGATTGATTTGCTAGAATGGTGTTTTTGAAACTGCCCTGTCCTAAAATCATGTATACATCTTTTCACGATGACTATAATGAAGATAAAAACGTAACTCGGGCTAGAAATTGAATTTCTATTAGATTTGGGCCGTCCGCTCACTGAGGCGACGCGATTGCGGCGCAACTGACAAGATACTCATAAGTGATAATCGCGTGGTACTTGTTATATGGGTTTACGTACTACACTGCACACTGCTGCGACTGCGATGCGATCGCGACGCAACTTGCATCACATAATTGTTCACGACTGTCAGTGCCAATCGCGAAAAGAGTAGTTGCGTTGAAGTTGTGGGGTAAACTCAATAAATGTCAAATTAGTAAAAAATACCCTTGTATTGATGCCGCGTCTTTCAACCGATGACTTAAGCTTTTCTACTAGTACATTAAAGCTCTCTTTTGACATTCGGTAACGTGATTTTGTTCATGTTGGGAGAGCTTTCTTGCTGCGATAAAATAAAGGCATTGCACTTTTTATTATTTTTGATATATATATGGGTAAACGTGGACTTCCTTTTCGTTTTCCTATCCTTATTTCGTATGTATCAGTAAGCTACAACCACGTCATAATCGTCGTCACTCGAAATCATTTTGCACCAGACTGAGAACAAATTGCTCGGATGTGCATAACACAAGTTACCGTCGCGATCGCATCGTAGGTATGTAGTAGTTGCATCGTAATCGCATCGTAGTCGCGTCGGCTCAGTGGACGAAGAGCCTTAGGCCCGATGCGACTGCGATGAGGTTACGATGCAACTACTACCATGCGATCGCGACGGCAACTTGTGTTATGCACATCAAAGCAACTATTGTTCTCAGTCTGGTGCAAAATATTTTCGAATGATGATGATAACGACGTGGTTCTATCTTACTGATACCAACGAAATAAGGACATTAAACAGAAATGGAAGTCCACGTTCACCCCTATATCAAAAATAATAAAATGCAATATTTTTCTTTTATCGCAACAAGAGAGCTTTTCCAACATGAGCAAAATCATGCTACCGAATGTCAAAAGAGAGCTTTAATGTACTAGTGGAAAAAGTTAAGTCGTCGATTAAAGGATGCGGCATCAATACAAGGTAATTTTTGTACTAGTTTGACATTCCTTACATTTCACCCCGCAACTTCAACGCAACTAATCGCTTCGCGATTGGCACTGAAAGTCGCGAGCAATTATTTTGTGCAAGTTGCATTGCGATCGCATCACAATCGCAGCAGTGTGCAGTGAAGTACATAAATCCATAGGACAATCGCTACGAGATTATCGCTTATGAGTTTCTTGACAGTTACGTCGTAATCGCGTCGTCTCAGTGAGCAGACGGCCTTAGAGTCTAGACGATCAACTTTAAAATATGCAAGGGAATGTAATAATAGGTATCTGTATCCTACCTAAACAACATTAAAAAAGAAAATCAATACTAAATCCATATAGAAACACGATGTGATCGCTGAACGCTCTAATAGCAAAAATAAAAAAACTAATGATAAACTTGCAACACTTCACTATAAGTATGATAACGAGCCGTGAATACCCAAAATAGTTCGTAACCAATAGCGTTCAATGGGCCAGATGAGCTACTTCGCAGGAAGAATGAGTAAACATTAATATTATTAAAACCAAATAAGGGCGCCACCAATATGATAGTTCAACCACTCGGAAACATCTTGAAACATTCCCCGGTCATCTGGTAATAGCAACTTACATTGAAGGGATATAAATGAAAAATACATTTATCAGACGAAAACGCTTTGATAAGCAGCATAAATGCAGACAAATAACAGAAGAGGGCAGTTCCTCGTACCGAAATAAATTATTGAATCTATGATATCTAACGACAAGGTACAGGGTGGCCAAATTTCAATGTTTTCATATGGAATCGCGATAATTATAGAAAATATGAAAATGGACCCGCCTCTTCAATCTTTTTTTAAAAAAAAACACTTTTTTGATAAAAATGCAGTGGCGTAGTCAATTTTTTCAAAAATATTTGCTAAACTCGAATTACAGCATAAAGTTGTATTTTTTTTATATAAAACGCATAGTTGGCTCTATTCAAAAGAAAGACATTTTTTCCCATTCCAATGATATGCTATGCTGATCTTTCCCCTTTTGAACATAATGTAAATTCTTTAGTTAATATTAGGAATAATTTCTATTAAATTTTTTATATATATTTGTACTGGCCATAGTAAAGAATGTGATTTTGTTGCCAATTTTAGGAATAATTTATTATTTAATATCTTTATATTCTTAAATTGTTATATAATAATTAGTACTAGTTAATGTAAAATATTATTATAACCCTCTCAAAAATTATGTTCAATAAACAATTTATCTTTCTGTCTATCTATCTATATATATCATATACGGTAAAATTTATTTATTTTCACTACATTATAAAAAACTCGTAATTTTCAAAGTAGTTTTTTTATATTTCATCGTTTTCTAGTAGGCTTGTGTCATTTAGACTCTACCTGATTATTGATGGTACGGTACGGTGGGGATTAACATCAGACCATCATTGCTCATTGTGTCGATTGAAAATCCCGGCACTATAAGCTTCATCCGTCCAAATGATATTTCGAAAGAATAATGAATCTTTCTCAATTTGTTCAACGTAGCAATTTCAAGAGTCTAGGCGTCGTTCAGGATCGGTTGGTTGGAGTTGTTATTGTTTCCTTATTTTGTAAGGTCTTAATTTGTAATTATTCAAAACTGATAATGCTCGGCTTCGTGGTACCACACTCGACCTCATTATATATTATTGGAATGGAAAAAAATGTCTTTCTTTTGATGCCAGAGCCACCTATGCATTCCACATAAAAATACAACTTTATGCTATAACTCGAATTTTGAAAATGTTTTTGAAAAATTAACTACGTCACTGCATTCTTATTAGAAAAGTGGCTGGATAACGTAAAAATTACTTTTTTCTATTTTTATAAATAAGCGAGATATAAAGTATATAAAGTCCAAAAATAGAACGTTTGCTTATATATTTCACCATTAAGTTCTTCTCGAAAAAATAGATCGAGAATGAAGGGTCGACTTTTGCATATCTTCTATAATTACATAGAAATTTTACCAACCTGTACATAAGCAATTGAGGCGAACTCAATACCAAACGTTTACAGCTTAACGGACACATATACAAACCGCAAGGTGCGAATGAAATACACATATAAAACTCTAATGCATATTACTGTATCAGTAAATGGTAAATCCGGGATAAACAGTAAAATTTAAATATTGTGAGCTCATAAACTTGTGAATAATACATTTTAAATTGAGGCAAAATATGTATTTAAATTAAATCAAGGTTGTGGCTTATCTGTTGAATTTAGTGCCCTACGAAAATGAACTCCAAAAAAGAACCAAAATCGCAACTAACAATCTAGAAATCCATAAAACCCAAATACAGAGATCTATAAATACACAGGAAATCCATAAATACGATCAAAAGTCCGCCTGTAACAATAAGACGCAATTACCGTACCGACGCGGAACCCAGTCGGAAAACTCACTTCTATACCTGAGGTGAGTTTTCCGACTGGGTTCCGGCTTAGCGACCCATCACTAGTACCAAGTAGCGTAATAAAGAGTTACTGATTTATCGAAAAACCATCTAACATGTGATGGAAAATGCGTAAGAACAAATTGCCAGCATGTGCTTCTCGATGGAACTCGCTATAAAACGCTATCTCTATTAAATCCACTAAATGGTGTTTTCACCAGAATCCATTCAACTAACCAAAGATACAGGATTGGGAAAATAAGGTAGATACAGCAACCACTAAATATCACATTCCTAGATCCTAGATCTTCGAAGATCTCAATGATGTTTGTTCAGCCGGAAATTCGTCACTTCAGAAACAAAAAACCAATAAGCGATTTTACTAACACAATAAGACGAAATAACCCTAAAAAACCCAACCGTAAAAGGAAGTTTCTAAGTGACCGAGCTAAGACTCACGGCGGCAAAACGATAAATTCGCAAAATAGGGACGATACGCCATATCACGCGCAGATACGGCCATATAAATCAAATAATGTAATTACTGAAACAAAAGTGTTTTTTATATTAGAAAAATTAGGTATAATGTCATTGGCGTAATGGAATTTAGAATTGTTATGTTTTGCTATGTCATAGTCACTGCAACATCTAACGTTGATTTAAATGGATAACTCTAAAACGTTCTTTAATTCTGATTTTGAAATTTCTGGTTGTACTTAAATTTTAAAATTATAGATTTTCGCCTGAAGATGGCAATCATAATTATTATATTACTGAAACGTATGTAGCATATATTATATTAAAAATTGTGGGTATCTAAACATTCTGTCTTATTTTTCACTTAAAAAACTCCACGAAAAATAGACAATTGAATTTAAGACTTAAAGCATCTCCATGTACTGTGCAAAAATCAAGTGAAAGATGTCTACGGGAGTTCGCAAGACTTCTATTAATTCGGTTTTGGATAACATGGTATTTATTCCTCTAAACTTCTAAACACAGCGTATGGTGAGTTATTTGAGGAAAACAGATATTTGAGCTTCCTTTCATCCGTTCTCGTTAATAATGTAGCAATCACATCACCCGCAATCCTGTATAGTTCGTTTATCTTTTCGTCCCCGGCAAATAAACATGAAAATATGAGTCACGAATGTAGAGCGGAAGCGCATGTAACCGCGTTAGCGGAGTCTTTGTAACGCGCAGCCATGAAGGAAGGTCGCCTTAATATGACGCGGGACGCAAATCCAATCAAATTTGTATTTCTCTCGAGAAAATTGCACGACGGCGGACCTGATTACGCGTGTATTTCTGATCACATTTCGCTGTATTTCCATATGCATGAGTTTTGACAAATACAAACGCCCTGCTCACATATGCACGTCGCCTCTCGTGGTCATCCGTCTATTTTATCCGATAAGGGCAAGAAAGTTTCCGATAGAGCAGGCGGGGGGAGAAGACATCGTACGGCACTCTTGATGCTCGAGATGTTTAGCAAAATGCCCCTGGCGGGCCGATAGATCGGCCCGCGTCCACTTACGTGTTTTCCATGTTCGAGGGGCGAACGGACGTGTCCCACGTGCTGCCGATGTTCGACAACCTATTTTTCTGAAATATCTCCCAATTTTAGCCCCGCTCATGCCCGTGGCCTCGTCTTTTTAAAATATTTTATTGCGACCGATGTCGCTTAGCTGGACAAGGCTTTGCTCTACATTTCATATGCCGATAGCTTCACTCATTCATAACCATTAAACAGTTAGTATTAAGATAGAGTGGTAATAAAATTGCAGAGATAGGGCTACTCCCTGCTTACGATGACTGTATTGTATAATATTTTAGTAACTCAAATAAATCGAAGATGAAGCGAAAAAAAAACATAAATTCGAGTAAGTCCCATTATGATGTCAGTTAAATTTCTCAGCAAATAAAGAAATCATATTTGTGTAACTAGTAAGAAAAGTAATGTATTCTTGGACACGAATTTCACATATGTAATGTGAATTCGCAACTATGGGTGGAGCCGAAACGCAATATCTAATAAGAGACGCGCTGATAAAGATTTTGTATTTGTAAGCTATTTGGATCTAATCTATTTAAATGAATTGGCGATTGATGCAATTCCTTTTAAATAAACAATTAGACTAGTCACCATTAGGCCTAGTCGGACTTAGGTACTACAATCTATCGATACTTTCTGCTGGTTCAATAACAAGCCAAGTTTTTTTACGAAACTTAGAGGTAAATTGTATTTCCATAGTTTAGCTATAGGTATAAACGGAGTGCCCATTTTAAATCGTTACTTCTGAAGGTTTTAGAATAGACAATCCATCAATATATTCAGAAACAACCCCGTGTTGTACATTTTTAACATAGTATATTGAAAGATTAGAGTAGCAAGTTATGTGACTAATCAAAACTGACACATTTGAAAAGTAGAATGGATTACCTATCCAATTGTAAGGCGTCACGATTTAAAATGGGCATCATGCATATATATTAATTAATTAATGCATAAATGATCGGCTATCTACTACGTTGAATAACAAAGTAAACGTGGCAAACCACTGTTTCCATATTAATTACTCTAGGAGTAGCCCTAAAAAAACTTTGGCATTGTGACTGCTATCGTAGAATAGGCTTGAAAGTCCAACAAAGTATTTAGCGCGTTGGCGGAATACATTTTTGAAATTTTCAAAACGATTTCGGCGATCTTCACTGCCGATCTAAAAAACATTTTTTCTCAATTTCGTAAGTTCGTCTTACCTTTCTGTTCATATGTTTGCCTGTCTGGTGCCAGTATACCTTAAAAACTATTTGTTGGAGAAAGGCGATATTTTACATGCGGATTAGATGTCTACCTGGGTCAATCAAATATATAGACGCATATTGCTATGGCTTGATATGCACCACTGATTAAACCGATTAAAATAATTGCTGGACTGTAATTTTATTTACTTGACTCAAATAAATAGTATTCTGCCCTTTTTCGTATTTTATTTATCTGCAATTTTATTTTCATAACGCTAGCTCGGTAGACAATCTATTCAAAAGAGTGAATTCCTAATAATTTGTGAATATTTACTTAAACTGGTGCGCCACTGGCCACCCGAATTTGTTTCAAATACGCATTCACAAATGTATACTGTCAAAACTCCAAAATGGTTGGTATTGTGCTGCGGCAAACGTTGTTGACATTAAAAACCAAATTTGTGAACATTCGAAGAGGTATTTATTTAAATCGTAGTGCTTTGGCGGTTACTATTCTCTTTTGTTTCAGGAATTAATTTGCTTTATGACGTCAGAAGGGACGCCAATTGAATGTCTGCAATTGTTTAATCTCCACCTAGCCTCACAACTGGACTCCGGTTAATAATTTGAAAAGCATTTTCGTTGGAGGCTTGAAGATGCTTGAATCTTGTTCAGTACGGTATTGTCTCGCATGCACACAAATTTCTGGATGCTCACGCTAATATTTTTAGGGTTAGACGGTTCGTTTCAATCTTCGGAAAGGGGGCCCCAGTTCGTATCTTTGTCTGGAACGGTTTCCCCCGGTGTCTGTGCTGCTGGTCGGTGCCTGATGCGTCGCAGTAGAATGCCCTGGCTTTGGACCCTCTTTTCGGCTGGAATCCTTCTTCGTAATCTTGATGTGGGTGGCGAACGTTTCCTCGGAGATGCTCTTGGTGAAATAATTTATGTTTGCGGAAATCGCCACAAACGTTCTCATACGAACTATACCACTTGCTTAACACAGTGAAACACATTTTAGCTCAAAATATTTAATTTTATTATACATATAAAAGCTTGTATTCAAATGGAGCACAAAGTTTCATATCAATGTTATAATTTATTTAATTGTTATCTGATGAAGTCCGCTATAAACAAATACTAATCTAATACTATACAAACGAAAGTCAGCCAAGTTCAAATCAATTACATTTTAAAATTAATTCCCTTACAAATTATTAAATTAAAAATTTTTTATATCTAAAATATCATCTGCAATTTTAATTGTCAAAATGTCTCTTTGCGCCACTACACGTTTGTTTATTTGCTTTGCTCTAATTCACTTGCGTAATTGCACTGATTAGTTTTAAGAGTTCACATTCTTCATAAATGTTTTTCGATGTCCATTTGTCTTCTTTTCACATACTTTTTTCCATGTTTTGCTGTCCGCTTTTTCCATTGCTATTTCCTGACTTTCTCCCAGCCTTCTGAATTGCTCGTTGCAACATTATTATTTTTCTGGCTTCTTATACCTTTTTAGATTGTTCACAACTTGACCTACTTAGCAATATTGAAATTTACGCTTTATTAACCTGCACATGGCAAACCTCTGTGTGATTATTATTTTCTTTTGGTTTGGCTATTCATTCTGCCCAAATTTAATATTTAATTAATTTGAACTTCGACTTCAACCCTGTGAAAAACAAGCTTTGCGCTTTGCGTTCCTTTCTCAATTCATTTATTAATACTGGCATCTCTTTTCCAATGCATTTACTAAATGAAATTTAAGCTTAGCATTGCAGCTACATAAAACACCCCAAACTCTGTGCTTATTGACTTGTTTTCTAAACTGTACTGCAAGCAGAGTAGAGCTTCAGGCATAAGACCATTACAATATATGGCGCAATATCGCAAGTGAAAAATATTAACGTAGGGTACAAGTGAAGCGAAGATGTTGCGCTCCGTTACTCAGTCAAAGACATGTTGTGCATCAAACCCCACCATGTGGTTTTAAAATCGCAAAAAAAAAATAAAATTCAAATCTGATTTCACACATACTAAGCTAGTTTTGTGAGTTTACTAAACAACATTAAAGGCCGGTATTATAAAGACCACTAATCTGAGGTTAACTTTATTTCGTTGTTAAAATAAGCAAAAGGGCATCAAAACATTAGTGCTTAGGACATTTTATTTATTAGTAAACAAATTTTGATGTGCTTTTGTTTATTTTAACAACGAATGAAAGTTAACCTCAGATTAGGTTTTTATAAGACTGGCTGTAAATGTTATAGTTTATAATCGAATTATTAACGAAAAACAAGAATCGTTAATACCAACCAGATCAACACGACAACAAAAGCTGACGAAGAATATTTTTCAAACAGGTAGTAAATAATGAGAACTTTAATTTTTAGGTAAATCTCTGCAAATTTAAAAAGTTCCAATTCAAAATTTTGATAAATTTAAAGAGTGCATTATATGCAACACACAATACACGCAAGATATTATTGTGTATTGCTATGAATGGACGTATTATTATTTTTTGTATTAATTTATCCATATCGTCTGCACATCTTTTAATCTTTTAACATTTTACTTTTATTTTCGCCACGCTTATAGCCTAAACCAAACAGCTTTTAAACATTTATTTTAATAAAATAATTTACAATAGCGAAGTTATCTTTAGATATAACTATGGCAAGCCGCATGTCGCTGAATTCTACTTGAAAATACCTTTCAAACGGTATGCATTTGACCCCCCTTCCTATTAAAAAAAAATCAAGTTGGCTGTGCAGCTCCCGACCTTGGAGGTTAAAAAATAACAAAACTGTCGAAATAATAGAAGGCTTTGTAAACGGCATGCATATTAAATTTTATCGATTTAGCTTGAATAGTCTTGAAATAACAAAGCCGGTTTCATACATTTGGTACGCACTGTATATTAACGTGTGATGTATCATTTTATTAGACAACTTTTATTTTCTACTATATCAACATTTTAAAAATTATATCATAACTTATCATGTTATTTTAATGTAATTCATTAAACTTAAAATGATCAATTGAACAGAATAGCCTCCGGGTATAATACAATAGCAGTATATCCATATCACTTTTTAGTGTTTGTAAATAGTAGTTATTAAGATTAGTTTAAAGTAATAGCTATTTAAGTAACAAGGAATGTAAGGACCTATTAACATTTGAGGTGGGCAAGTACAAGCCAAGACGAAGTCGCGGCTTGTTGCCTGCCGAAAATGTTATAATAAAAACGTCTAAGTCTGCATCTTGCGTTGCTAATTTTATTATCCTAGGAACTTAATAATAATATTAAGTTCCGTTGTCAAGAAAAAGCAGCAAACAAATATAATCACCGACTTACACGTTTTGTTACTAAGGCTGTATCACTGACTTACATGATCAGCAGCGGGAAAAATGCATTTAGTTACTTCCTTTTAATTTTTTTACTAATAAGTAATTTAGTTGTTTTTAAATAGTTTGTAAATCACCTAAATATTTAAGAATAATTAGCTTTGTTGGACATTTTATGTAACATAGCGAAGAAAACTACAAAATCTAGTGTAGTGCAATGGTACTTCTTAGATAATGTCTTGTGTGCAACTTAGCACGACTGGGTGACAATTCTTAAAACAAAACTGCAAGTCGTAACTTAAATTAGAAGTACTGAACTGTTAGTTAGTCTTAAAGACTAGTTATAGTTAATGTTCCTTTAATTTGCCGTATATATTTATCGTCGGTTGAAGTCGTTATTCCTAAATGCATGCAAATTCAAACAACTCAAGGCAGTTTTCTAAACCAAACATTAGCCATAATTATGTGTAAAATTAATTATAAAATCTAACATTACTCTTTGATGTTTTATTAAAGTTAAAAACTACATCTCTCCTGATTTAAGTTCACGAACGTGTGCCTTAGTACAATTTTTCCGATTCGATTAATCCGGCCATTATGTGGACGCAGCAGAGGCAAATTCATAAGACAAATTGGGGCTTGCAGGGGCTCAGCGTTTCCACGTATCGCGCTGGCAGTAAACGAAGTGCCCGAAATTATTCAGTTCAATCCATTCCTAAAGTCCATCAGAACTGATAGGCAGTTACCAACATCTATACCTATACCTGCAAATACCCTAAACACCTTGCTAACGAGCGCCACCTACATCCCTTCACTTTTACGACAGTTCCCAACTCGCATTACACTGATACAACTGCCGGAGTTTCGTTTCGATTTGGAATTTTCGGTTTTCCTTCTTTCGCATGGGGGGCGATCGCTCGGAGGTGGCGGCGACAAGGACGGCGGCAGCCGCGCGTCCCTGCGAATTACTCGGAATAAGTAGCGGCAGTGCATTAGAGGGAACGTGAGAATATAAAGTTGCTCTATTTTAATTTATTACACGTGTGCAAATGCAGTGGACAAGCCGCCTGCCTCCCGAGATGTTATAATTTTAATGCCGGCCTCGGAATGGCGCTCGGGATTGTAGTTCGAGTTTCTGAACGACGGTAGATTTTAGGGCCTGTTTATGTGGGATCGAGCAGGTTATAATAAACTCCGTTCTAGCACATTTTCTATTTATTTGCCCTTTTTTGTAACCACGATGACACTAATTGAGCATTAACGATGTACGTGATGATATAGAGCTTGTAGCAATAATCCATTCACTTTATACTTTAAACCACAATTTAATAGTTCTTCAATTTTGATTTTGTAAGAGACGAAATTTTAAACTTGTTTTTTATGTGTTGGAATGTAATGATTATTATTAGATATTTAAATAAAAAATAAATTATAACTGTTGTTCGTTATCAAAATTATTTTTAAATAAAATTGCATAAACTTTATTTCTTTATAAGTCAGATTGACTTAATTCAAGATATGTTTGGCTGTGTACTCTATTTTATGTATTTTTAAGCCGGCAACTCTTCAAAAACTAGCTCAATAAATAAATCATTATAACATGATACTCCTCTTCTCAAGTTAGGACGTGCATTTTGATTATTGTCAATTCAAAATTATTTTATGTTTAAATTAAATCCAGTAATTAGATTTGTTTTAACTAAATTACACATTGACAGTTTATCAAACATTTCAAAAGACCTGATAACTACTCCTCCGTAATTTCAGAAAAGTATGTATCATTCGTTTATGGTTTACTTTATGCAATAACTTAACAAAACATATTAATCATGTAGATATCTCTCAACTTCCACGAACGAACCTCCAACTATCAATAGAAATGTATCCAACACTTAATAGTCTATGACATCCACTCCTACAAACATGTAGCTGTCCACCACCATGGTTTCCAAATAATGACTCACTATGTCTACATCCAACTGTTTACCTCCAATCCATTCACAGCAATGGTTACTTACAAGCAGTGATTAACAAGGTTTACCTTTAAACACACTTTACACTTTTACATATGTGCAGCAGATAAGTAACGGAAGTTATAAAAATGGGTAAACGAAATACTACCGACTATAGGTACTTGAAGAATAGCTTGAAGACTTTGATAGAACAGAAAATTTTAAAAAGGTCTCAATTTAGAGAAAAAATATATTATAAAACAAAGAGATCGGCAAGGAAAGAAAACTTTTAGGACTTCCATAAAATGAAACAGCTCTAATATAAATAGAAGAAGTGAACCAGAATAAGATATGATGAATGTTAATTAGAAGAACTTCCTCATATCAAAATAAAAAAATGTATTATAAAAAATAGCAGAGGAGCAGGTAAAGATGGCATTTTGCCTGAATTTCTGAAGGACAGCGGAAGTTACATAAAAGACGGACTAAGAAATATTGACAGAGAGTGACTAATGGAAGAAGTCATTTCGAAGTATTGGAAGAACACAGTTTAACATAGACTTACGTTAGTTAATCTATGAAAGCAGTAATTTGGTAGTATTTGTAGCCCTTGGGCGGCTTCAAGCTTACGCCTTGGGAAAAATCACGGTTTTCTCTCTCTTGGTGTATAATATACTATTATAATATTTTTGTTAAAAGCCGCTAATAGTTAGTATAGACAATTGCCCTTATTTGTTTTTAATTTTTAGAAAATTATGAATAATGACCTTTCTATATGGTATACCTACAGCGTCCAGCAACGATGCCGGGGTGGGATATGCCTCTGAAAGTATGAGAGTCATATGAAACTTGTCTGCAAAACAGTTAACGTTAGACCCATACAACTCAAATGATTATCATTTCGAAGCAAACCTTTTATACTACCCACATTATAAGCCGTTCTGTTCTAAAAAAAGTAATTTTGGTCCACTACACTTTCATTAGCCACCCTGTATAATCTAAATATTCTATGTGTGTTTGATCTTTGTATCTACAACTTTTACGTAACTCTGATACTTTTAGAAATATCTCCGCCCCTCTCCCCCCCGGCTTTGACAAACCCTGCATGCATATAGTATGTATATACATTTTCCAATACTCATCTGTAATTTCAGTCGATCTGATACGCCCTTTACAGCAAATTTTGTGTAAATATTTGGATAAATATACTCATAAATTTTCAATTTGCTGTTGGCAACACATTTAATTTTTTTATATAAGTTAGTAATCACGCTCATGAATGTTAACGTATACATCAAGCATTTCAAATATTATTTTACAAAATATTCTATAAATGTGCTAGTTTAAATTTTGCACATTGTATTAATAGTATAGACTTTGAGTGAATAATTTCTAAAAAACGGTATTAAAAATAGTATTAGCCTTGATTTAAACACAAATACGTAATCAGAGCAGGCTTAGAAATAATGAATAACAATGTAAGATGAATGTAAAACAACAGAAGGGGGAAGCAAAGCCAAGCTGTAAGGTGTGATATTTTGGCTTCCCCACAAATAGTAATTAATTTAAAACCGAATAAATGCCCATTTTTCCCAATTCAGTGTTTTATAATTAGTGCAGTGACTTTTGGGTAGGCTGTAGAAGGTTAGTAGTGGTAGTATTTGTTGTAGGAAAACTGATGTCAAGTAAGTAGGCCTTCATAGGCCCGTTTTTCCAACCCCGTGGACAAGGTCTAGGCATGCAGAGTACCAGGTACCTTATTTCTACTTAGAATTTTCCCGAGACTAAAAAGTTACAACTCTAGCAAAGGATCTTATACATGCTACACATCGTAGTAACATAGGACCCACGGCTTTATATCACTTCCGAATGATGGCATTCTGTAGAGGTTTTCATCCGCATTTTTTATTTTTCCAAAACTTCACCGGTATCGGGGATTGAACTCTCGACCATTAGATGAGTAGCCAGAGCTTTAAAAAGTGTTGAGTAATACGTCAAGTGTTAGCTGTATTCCTATGCCAGTTTTTAGAACTGATGCGAGTAGGAGGCAGCGACATTCGTGCTGAACAGCCTTAGAAACTAGGGCACAGACAACGTTGTAAGCAGTTTTGGAGTGGTGCTACCTGAGGCCGCGTTCGAGAAGTTATAGAGCTTATTACAACGGAAAGAAAAAAAAGCCGTGACCATTGTGGGAGCTGCTGTGGGAACGCCTAGCGTCTTATTTTGCATCAAGAAGGCGCAACAAGGTGAGAAAGTTGTCCGAACAATAGAATTTGGTAAATTTTTTTAAGTGGCGTCAGTTTTGGCACATTTCTGGAAGAAGCCGATCGTGAGTGTTTTGTTATAGCGTCTATTTTACGTAATTATTGATGTAATTATTAGAGAAGCAAACTTGTCTTTATAAATTGTGAGGTTGGAGCGCCGTGTTTGTAAAGTTGTTCCAATCAGTTGAAATATCATATTTGTAGCGAATCTATTGGCTAAACAAGCGGTGGCAAAGGAAATTACTTTTTAAAAACATAAAAACGACGATAATTACATTAATAGCAAATGCATTACCTGTAATTATACATTCAATCATATTTGCTAGCATGTACGTAGTGTAGATAGACAGGTTCTGGGACACCTTTAACCTTGAAGTTTTTCAAGGTCACGAAGACGTCAAAGCCGTTGACCGAACCGGGGGTCAAGGGCGAAGTCATTGGCCTCACTGAGGTCAAATGGCACCTCCGGTTCCCACAATAAATTTTTGGGGCTAAAAGTCTAATTTTGAAATTTTACAAGATTCCCACGGTGAATTTTGGGGCTAAAAGTCTAATTTTAAAATTTTATAAGATTCGCACGATGAATGTTTGGGGCTAAAAGTCTAATTTTGAAATGTTTCGCTTATCAAAATATTACCCAGACTCAACCAGATGTGAGTCATTGTCTGGAAATGCAGACTTGTCGAGACCTGCAGATGTGGGTGTCTAGCCGGATGTTATTGTCTACCAATTGAACAATAAATCCCATTGTTTGAGAAATGTACAAGGTTGCTAAAAACTGTTCCTCGAATGCAGTTAGCTTGTTTGTAATGCATTGAATATTGGCATAAAGAATTTTAAAAATCTTTAAGTTGTTAGGTTGACTGTGTCGGGTTTCCACGGAAAAAAAACTAAAGCTCCTACAGGCCAGATTCTTGGATCAAGTATTGCATCTTCTTGTGTTAGCACCTTTGTTTTAAGAACGTTATGGTAGCACTACATGCATTTACAAAATATGTAAAATTATTTCCAGTTAACAGATGCAACACTCAAAATGTTTTTGAAAAAATGTAAATGAATATTTTATAGAATTTGTAAAACCAAAGAAAATATTAGCAGATAATTCAACTTATTTTAAAAACCCGAGATGTATAAATACAATAATACAGCAAGGCATAAAAGTTGGTTTTTGGAGCATAAGACATCAGCAAGTCAATCCTAAACTGGTAGGAAGCTAACACATATAAGTATGACGGCGTTTTAAATAGCAGAATTTTATAATACAAAACGGAGCGATGAAAGAATTGATCGTATTTTTAGCCACCCAGCATCTTTCAGTTTTTATAAGTTATCCTATCATCTCCTTTATCAGTGTTGTAGGTGTTAATAGAGGCTATATTTGCGTATCGCCAGATGTCAGACCTGTCGAGAGTTCTGGATGTGAGCGTCTGGGAATGTGCAAGGTTGCTAACAATAAACCGGTTGTGATTGTCTGGGGTTTCTGCGTAGGTCTGCGCAGCACAGGTCTGCGCGGGGAGGTTTCTGCACAGGTCTGCTCTAGGGTTTCTGCACAGGTCTGCGCAAGGGTTTTTGCGCAGGTTTGGTGGAAAATTTAAATTCTGTATATCATTTTGGTTGTTAATTTAAATTCTGCTCAGGTTTTGGCGGGAAATTCAAATGCTGCACAGGTTTTGGCAATAAATTCAAATTCTACTCAAGTTTTGGCGGTAAATTCAAATTATGCGCATCATTTTGACGGTATATTTAAATTCAGGTTTTTGGCGGGGAAAATTCAAAATCGGCGCAGGACAAATGAATCAATTTAAATTTGGCAGGGGGGCTATATTGGCTCGTTGCCCAATGTCAGACTTGCTGAGACCTGCGGATGTAGGTGTCTGGCCGGATGTTATTGTCTGAACATTTTGCTGAATGCAGCTGAAAATAATTATATGGAGTCATTGTTTGCGAAATTGCACGGTGTGGGAATTGACTGCCTCATATGGATGAAATCGAATTAAGATATATAACAAATTTACTTGCCAAATTACAAGTCCATTATCGATGGCCCGGATACCTGTTTAATGAAATCATTTTTGTGAATTTCCGCACACAAGATTGGAGGCAACAATATATAATTATACCATATACGGATTATACATATATTGCTAGTAGGGCCTCGGAACGCCCGAAAACATTACGGCGCCGACATAGTATCACTTAGAGTATAACGCGTCTCGTGCGCATGCGTGAGAATTCAAACTCCGCCGTTAGAAGCGAATTTTAAACTTGACCACTCCCCATTGGGCGGAAGACGCCGCCGCGCTTGCGCATAGCTCACCATTATACATTAAAGAGTTGGTTGTCTGTCTCACTTCCTTCGTGAGTTTCCCACTCATAGCCGCTAACAATATAGTAAGTATTACATATATAAGTTATACTAAGGAAATTTAAATTCTGCGCACGTTTTTGGCGAGAAATTCAAATTCTGCGCATCATTTTGACGGTAAATTCAAATTCTGCGCAGGGCAAATAAACCAATTTAGATTTGACAGGGGGCTATATTTGCGTGTTGCCAGATGTCAGACTTGTTGACACTTGTTTAAGCGGATGTGGGCGTCTGGGAAAAATTTACACCAGATGTTATTGTCTGAGAGATGTCATTGTCTGAATATGATTAATTCTGGGGCTAAAAGTCTAATTTTGAAATTTTTACAAGATTAATTAAAGCTTCATCAAACATTTTAAAATAAAGCCCTGAGAATAAGAATTAAATTAAATAAACCCTATTAAACGTTATTTGATCACAAAAATATATTAATAACAATACTCTAATTAATAAGGATGCTATACATGATACTCAACGGTGAGGGAGTTTCATTTTTTTCAGATAAAAAACTTATCTAAACTGGTTAGAAATCAAATACATAAGAGAAAATTTCAAACCTGTTTAAATCATTTTTTTAACTAAACAACCACATTAGAAACTGTAATAGTGTAAATAAAGCTAAAATTAGAATGCTTGAAGGAGGTACATTACTAGAACTTGCAGACTATAAAAAATATCTGTCCAGACTTGTTTAAACGAATGTGAGCGTCTGGGAATGTGCAAGGTTGCTAAAAATAAATGTATGGTTAAGAAAGTTGCTTAAAATTGACTGAAAATTTACAGACATTAGGAATCCACAACACTGTTTGTAAGCACCGAATGTAAATATTACGTGTTTTTTAAGTACTTTATTAAATACACAGTTTCGAAATTGAGCCGATAGTTATTTATTTCAACCTGTTCCACTCTTACAAACATTCGAACATATAGAGTAAGACTTAAATATCTTCAGGCTCATAACTTCAAATAAGTTATCCTTTCATCTCTTTTATCAGTGTTGCAGGTGTTAATAAAGGCTATATTTGCGTGTCGCCAGATGGGCAGAATTTAAATTTCTTTAGTATAATTATATATTGCTGCCTCCAATCTTGTGTCTTAGCGGAAATTCACGAAAATGTTTTCATTAAACAGGTATCCGGGCCAATTGATAAAGTCGATAATGGACTTGTAATTTGGAAAATAAATTTGTTATATATCTTAATTCGATTTCATCCATATGAGGCAGTTAATCCCCACACCGTGCAATTTCTCAAACAATGACTCCAAATAATTATTTTCAGCTGCATTCAGCAAAATGTTCAGACAATAACATCCGGCCAGACACCCACATCCGCAGGTCTCAGCAAGTCTGACATTAGGCAACTCGCAAATATAGCCCCCCATTCCTAATCTAAATTGATTCATTTGTCCTGCGCAGAATTTGAATTTCCCCCGGAAAAAACCTGCACAGAATTTAAATATACAGTCAAAATAATGCGCATAATTTGAATTTGCCGCCAAAACCTGAGAACAATTTGAATTTATTGCCAAAACCTGTGCAGAATTTGAATTTCCCTCCAAAACCTAAGCAGAATTTAAATTTACCACCAAAATGATGCACAGGATTTGAATTTCTCACCAAACCTGCACAAAAACCCTCGCGCAGACCTGTGCAGAAACACTAGAGCAGACCTGTGCCGAAACCCCCCGCGCAGACCTGTGCCCGCGCAGACCTACGCAGAAACCCCAGACAATCACAACCGGTTTATTTTTAGCAACTTTGCACATTCCTAGACGCTCACATCCACAAGTCTCGACAGGTCTGACATCTGGCGACACGCAAATATAGCCTCTATTAACACCTGCAACACTGATAAAGAAAATGATAAGATAACTTATAAAAACTGAAAGATGCTGGGTGGCTCAAAATATGATCAACCCTTTCATCGCTCCGTTTTGTATTATAAAACTCTGCTATTTAAAACTCCCTCATACTTATATGTGTTAGCTTCCTACCAGTTTAGGATTGGCTTGCGGATTGCAAAATCCAACTTTTATGCCTTGCTGTATTATTGTATTTATAAATCTTGGGTTTTTAAAATAAGTTGTATTATCTGCTAATATTTTCTTTGGTTTTACAAATTCTATAAAATATTTATTTACATTTTTTCAAAAACATTTTGAGTGTTGTATCTTTTAGCTGGAAATAATCTCACACATTTCGTATATACATCTAGAATTACCATAACGTTCGTAAAACGAAGGTGCTAACACAAGAAGTAAATAAATTGCTCCATCACCAGTTTTTATTCAGCAAAAATGAAACTGCCCCTCACCATTGGGTATCATCTATAGCATCCTTATAACTTAGAGTATTTTTTTTAACTAATATATTGCTGTAATCTAATACCTTTTATTTGGTTTTATTTAATTTAATTTTTATTCTCACGGTTTTATTTTAAAATTTTGATTGTAATCTTACCTTTTGTGCACAGTCTTTAGCATGTAATTGTAATAACCTTAGTTATTCGACTCTATTCGACTATTAAAATCAGATTAAGACATAAACCATGAATAACTATAATACCAGATATAGGATAATTGTATTTGTATACTGCAAAAACCAACTTTTATGCCTTGCTGTATTATTGTATTTATAAACCTTGGTTTTTAAAATATGTTGTATTATCTAGTAATATTTTCTTTGGTTTTCCAAATTCTATAAAATATCATTTACATAGCGTTCTTAAAATCAAGATTCTAACACAAGAAGTAAATAAATTGCTGCATCGCCGACGAAAGTGAGATTAGTCTTACAGGCAATGCGCCTCCGCATATATTAAATAATTTTTTTTTCAAATTGAAATAAAGTATCTTAAAGAATTATTATCCCAAAAAGATTTGACTATTAATAACCAGCAAATAGGAATCGATTTCTTAAAAAATTCAAGTAAATTTGCTCAAAGTTGTGTTTCACAAAATTTGCGCTCGCTGGCGGCAGTAAAATCAAGAACTCCATCGGTGATAGATTCGCTATCTAATCAAACATTACCTGGACGACAAAGTGAAACGAAAAGTTTTAAATTCTTCAAATAAAAATAATTCAGTTGTTTTGAAGACTAATCAGAATAAAAATGTAGTTAAAACATATAGTGCCACGGCTAAAACTCAAACGTTGCTACAATCCAAAAGCACTGATACGAGACCCAAACGTTCCATACCAGTGGCGGTTGGAGCAAATCTGACCTCTAAACTTAAAGCTGTACATAAGAAATCACATGTATTTGTATCTAGAATGTATCCGCAAACTACTGACGAGGAAATAAGAAGCTTATTAAAACATACACAACTCATCAGGTGGAATGCGAAAAATTGCTAAGTTGATACCCAAATAGTTATAGTTCTTTTAAAGTCACAATCAACGACAAAATGTTGATTCAATACTTGATCCAAGAATCTGGCCTGTAGGAGCTTTAGTTTTTTTTTCGTGGAAACCCGACACAGTCAACCTAACAACTTAAAGATTTTTAAAATTCTTTATGCCAATATTCAATGCATTACAAACAAGCTAACTGCATTCGAGGAACAGTTTTTAGCAACCTTGTACATTTCTCAAACAATAGGCTTCATTGTTCAATTGGTAGACAATAACATCCGGCTAAACACCCACATCTGCAGGTCTCGACAAGTCTGCATTTCCAGACAATGACTCATATCTGGTTGAGCCTGGGAAATATTTTGCTAGGCGAAACATTTCAAAATTAGACTTTTAGCCCCAAAAATATATCGTGAGAATCTTGTAAAATTTCAAAATTAGAGTTTTAGCCCCAAAATTCACTGTGGGAACCGGAGGTGCCAGGTGACCTCGGTGGGGCCAATGACCTCGCCCTTGACCCCTGGTTCGGTCAACGGCTTTGACGTCTTCGTGACCTTAAAAAACTTCAAGGTTAAAAGTGTCCCAGAACCTGTCTATCTACACTACTGATGTAAAAAACCAACCCCTTGAAATGATAGAGTAATAATAATATTAATATCAAATATAGACACAACAAGTTGTCAAGCCACAACAATATTTAGTAATAAGTACTTATCAGTAGTGCGCGGATTCTAGGGCAATTTCCAATTTGCCATTTTTTTAGGCCCATGTATGGGACTACGGCAGAAATTTGTTTCATACAAAAACACATTTTTTAATGCGTACCTATGTATTAAAGCCTAAATGCCTAAAATGTGAAATATATGCCTAAGCAACTTTTTATACTGCCTAAAGTAGGCTTTGATTGTTTTTTTGAATTTTAGTGGTCCAGAAACCTTGGCCACTTTCATGAAAGTGCTTTTTGTTTGAGCCATGTGATTTCTTTTTATCTCAAAGCCATGTCCAAGCATGAAGAATTTTTGGAACAAGGTCCTTGAACGTGAGCTTTTAAGTATTTTTTGTTAGAATGCGTTTATGAACGGTTTTGAGTGAATCTACAAGGGTTCTACATGATCAAAACGCTTGAGTGAAGTTTTTGAACGCACCCTGCCGATGTCGTTGTTTGTCAACAAGACATTAATAATTTAATTAGCAAGAATGTACTTTCTAAAAATCCTGGATATGAGACTGTTCACCAATTTAAGAAATTATTGAGCGGAGAAGAAGCAGAAATAGAAAATGTTAATATAAACTGGAGCATGTACAAATACGCACCTATTACATCTTGCGATGTAGAGCGGTCATTTTCGATGCTGCAAAATGTGGTTACTGAAAAGCGAAGTGGATTTTCATCAGAAAATTTGAAGCAATATTTAGTGCGTCAGGCAAATCCTCGGTATTTTTAATATTGCACTTATATTATCATCAACTATTATATACATATTATCTATTATCAAATTATCATTATTTTATTAGTTAGCATGACTAAGTAAGATATTATTTTTCCACCATTTTGTTTATTCCATAGCATCTATTATTTGTTATTTGAAAGTTTAAGCTTTACAATTAATAAAAATTAATACCTACATTTTTAGCCAATCGTTTTAAGTTCAGAAAATCAAAACGGTATTCTTTGCCTAATTTAGGCCATACAGCCTAAATTGCTTACTTTAGGTTTTTATTGCCTAAACCTGGCATTTTTGTGGCCTGAATAAGGAGCCTATTCTAACGTTTTTAACGGCCTAAAATCCGCGCGCTACTTATCAGTGTAGAACTGGAGTAATTTTATCTATCGGTTGAGAAAACAAAAATTAGGGAGAGAGGGGATTTTAAATTGCAAAAAAATATTAAAATCATAAATCAACAAAATTAATGTTGAATATCCACAATAGTTTTCAACATTACATAAAATTCATACCTGTATTAAATGCACACAACATGCATCAGAAATAGAGCACACAGATTTTGTTTTAAATGTCTATCTGCTTGTGAAATGCAAGCAAGGCTTTCTTTAAATAATGATTTTTTGATCCATAATAGGCGTTTCATACGGAATCTAGCTAAAATATGCCAAATGTGGTAGTACTTTTCTGTTTGTAAATGTAACCAAAATAAGGGTGAAATTGCAGAACTTCTCAACTCGTCTAATGCAAATAAAATTTGTGATGTACAACCATTCCGGTAGAATAATTGTAGAGTAAAATATCTGAACTGGATCTTTTTAAGTTATTAAAACTAAAGCACGCAATTGCATTAGTAAAACTACATTAAATTCAATATGCGATCATAGAAATAGTGTTCAGAAAGACGATAGATGTTTAACTTTACGAAGTCAATAATGAATATCATTTATGTTTGCGCACAAGTTAAGGAATTTTTTAAATAATTTAGCTTGTTATTGTAACTATGACATTTTCAAATAAACGATTGTATTTATCTGTTCCTTTTTACTACAGGGAAATTTTCCTAAAAATGTAAATTTTTAGGGAAAGGAAAAATTATTTCATGAGCTTAACAACACCGGTTGTTTTGATTTCTATTATCAATTTTTGCCATTAAATAAAATCTCAAGCACGCTATCTGGTAAAGCTTGACGCTGTTAGCGAAAAACAGCGTGATTGAGACACTTGTCCAAAAATTATGAATTATTTATCTAAAGTCGAACGAAAATTAGTTAGAATTTTTTCACATATAATCTCATAAGAGCATTAATTCTTTCCGGAAATTTTTTTGAGTGCATTCCAACAACGTCGTATTAATTTGACCGAGCGCGACGCGAGGGCAAATTAGAACGTTGTTGGAATACACGAAAAATAATTTCCAGATATGAATTAATGCTCGAATACAGATTCGGTAAGAAAATCGTAAAGACACAAACCCTCACAGTTAGGTTGTTCTCCCTACAAAAAATTTCCAAGAAATGTTGTTGTTGTCATGGTTACGGCTCCTGAATTATTTTTTCTATTGGTCACAAATAGTTTTAGATTTTTCGTTGAAATATATAAACTAATCTCAGTATTTCCTTTCTAATGTATTATGGTGACGTAGAAATTGAAGCGTGAATGCAGGAACCAGACGTTAGATTATTCTGTAGTTTTTTTATTTTAAATTGTGTGAAACTTAGTACAGGCACATTCAAAAGTCAGATAATTGGAACTACTAACAAGTAAAAAAAAACATTTGGATTTTCTTATAAAGAATAATCAAAAATGTTGTTTCACTCCAATGCGAGCAGCATTCGACACAACGCTTTAGTGCTCAAGGTTTGTGAAATAGAACTGACATAATTTGAATAGATCTGTATTGTTTGTAATACCGGGTGTCTTAAAAAGAATTACATCTAGCATGCTTTGAATGTCCCATATTGCAATACCAATAACAATCTAGCGGCACATATAGTTATTTTCATTACAAGCGTCGAAAGTAGCAAATATCGTGCGAGTGTTGATTAGACAAACGAGGGCGTAGCGAAGCGAAGCCCGAGTGGATCTAAAACACGAGCACAGATATTTGCACTTTCGAGGGAGTTATGAACACTATTTTTTAGACGACCACTCAAAGTAAATTCTATTTTTAAGAATTGATTTATTTCATTTGCAAAATTGGTTGTTATATTATTATTGGTACAATTGGCAAAAGCGTCTGGATGATTTGAATCACGGTCTGCTAAATTGTGTGACAAACGTCGAAGTGACGTTTGTCACACAATTAAGCAGGCCGTGTTTTGAATAAATTTGTGCCGTTACGATATGACTAGTACGATATAATATCGTGCTAGTGTTTGAAATTGTCAACTTTGCTGTAGTAGGCTGCTGTCGCGATAATGTTACTTTCATATGTGGTCGTCTAAAAAAACTTTATATGCAAACAAAATTCAAAACCTACTAGATGTAATTCTTTTTAAAACACCGGATATTATTAGAACAATAATTATAATGTAGGAAAGACGAAAAGCCTATGTAAACAGTAACTAATGAAAAAATAATTCGTATATAGTTCTTCTAAATGAACCTTTCGGGGGGGGGGGGGGGAACAGTTCGCAAATCAATGTCTTGCCTAGAGCGCCCTATAGTACCATTTTAGAATATTTACAAATTGATACAATGATTTTTGTTTGAGATTCCAAAAGACCTATCTGTTTAAAATTAAAAAAGGTCTTTCAATTCCACGAAACATCTTCGAGGATTATCCTTTTGCCATTTAAAGCTTATATTTATTAAGATCGTGTGCAAAGATGCTTGACTGCGTATTTCATATTTAAAGAATTTAGCCTTACATTTTCCATATTTTCATAAATCGTATTTCGAATAGCAGCCTCGGTGAAGTTATCAGCTATAATATCCCAAGGATAGTGATAATTACGAAATAATTTTATTGCAGTTTCCGAAAGCACGTTGCTTGGAAACAGCCCGACGCCTAAAAGCAACGTGCTTGTGGAAGGTGTAATAACATTATAAGTATTTATCCATGGTCGAGGGATATTCGGTTAGACAATTTTTTGCCCCTGAAACCATTTATTTACATTTATTTAGTGGAAGTGCAATTATGAAAAGAATATGACATCTTAAAATACTTCATTGCGAACTGTCAAAAACTTGACGTAACATAGCAACCCGAACTGACCGCTGTACACAAAGTGATAACAAACCATGGGTAGTTTTCAATGTAAGGATAATCTAATTGGTTGATTTTGTCCACATGACTAGAAAAAAGTTAATTTCATTGGATCACTAATTTCACAAAAAATTGTCAACGTTAACTAATAGGTTTAGGATGTGGCCGTTTTTTGGGTGGAGAGGTCGAAATGTTGTTTCAATGGCTGAGGTGTAAAGCTTAATGTTAAAATATTGATATTTGATGCTGCCGCAACCCGCTAAAGTAAAATTTTATAAATTTGTATTAACTAATTAGAAATACTGCAAATTACCTTATTGGCGGCATTCGACAGTATAAAAGGGCCCTCATTATCACTTTGCTTTAGAAATATGTTATTAATAAAACAACAAGTTCCTTTGCGCGACTTTCCAAATGCTTATTCCACATCTTCCAAAAATAACTTTAGTTGTCACTTTTGACACTTAATAAAATAAAATTTAAATAGAAATGACAATTCTGCAACTGCGCTCAGAGCAGCCAACCTCATGTGTTAATAACATATAGGAGGTCTCAAAATTGACACCCATGTGGAGAGCCACGAGTGGAAAAATGTCCGTTTGTGTTTTGTTATCGAGTTATCAATAAAAAACAAAAAATTAAAATATAAACTTTAAACTTTATTAAAAAGGAATAATATTTGAAAACAGTTATTTTCCACATCTGTTGTCACAACATGTGGTCAAATAGGTTGCCTCCTACTTCAAGGCAAACATTCGCACCATTTACTATTGAAGCACTAACGCTTTGTAGCATATTTTCGTCTATTGACGCCACAGCAGCGTGAATATGAGCTACGACACCTTCAGGATTCACAACAAGTTCTCGGTAAACTTTTTCTTTCAAATAGCCCCAGCAAAAGCAATTTATGGGATTCAGATCGAGCGATCTACGAGGCCATGGTATGGGTCCATCGCTTCCAATCCACTTCTGAGGAAAATTTTCATTCAGGAAATTTATCACTTGTATTCCATAGTGTGCCGGTGCGCCATCATGTTGTAACCAATCATTTAATCTAGCTTCTAATGGAACTTCATCTAGTAATGGCTGTGGTAAATTTCCATTTAAAAATTGAAGATACACGTATGAATTTAGTGGGCTTGGTAGAATTTGTGAACAAATTACATTAATATGTAATAACTCGGCTCAAATGTTTATTGACCATCGTCTTTGATAAGATCTTGGGAGTATTAAGTGAGGGTTTTCATCCCTCCATTTATGCAGATTATGAATATTTATGATACCTGTGTCAGTAAAAATAGATTCATCACTCCACATAATCTTTTCAATAAAATGTGAATCATTGTTTACGCTACGCAACAACCATCTACAAACATTAACTCGAAGTTTCCTATCACCGTCCTGTAAAACTTGAACTTTTTGAGGCCTAAATGCATAAAGACCATTTCTCCTTAATAATCTGTGATTTGTAGCTTTTTGAATATGAGTTTGGGGCGATACAATTCGAAGGCTTGTGCTTGGTTCCGCCTCAACTAATTCAAGAATTTTCTCTTCTTGATCGACGCTTAATGTAGAATGACGTCCTGCCTGATTTTGTCGAGGATTTAAATTATCTGTTTCCAGTAATCGTTGTTCTACTCGTCTTATAGTTTTTGCATCAGGCTATCGACGATTTGGAAACCTTTCGGAATATGTCCGAACCGCGGCACTGGCATTGTCATTACTCGCACCTAATACTTTCAACATATCGACGTAATCACAATGACAGCAGCATTGTTCCCTTTTAAACACACAAACCCGAAGAAGAGGATACTTATCAATATGACAGAACGATTAATACATTTTTAACATCGCCATAACCACCTTATTGAATTATGTTACACAACACATTGAAGCGACCCGGATAAAAGTTATTATTTACATTTTCGTCAATAGCTCGATAACAAATGAAATTCGGAAAATTTTCCACTTCTTATTTTCAATTTATTTTAACCCCCTAAATCAAATCCCAGAAGCACGGGCGTCAATTTTGAAACACCCTGTATATGTTTCTGTCGAATGAACAAATTTAGTTTTCTATTAATATGGAGGTACATATTCTGACGTCATAGTTACATGCACCGGAAGTTTCCTTAGAAGAAATATAGACCAACTTGTGCGGTCTACAGTTGTGTTGCTAGTGCATGTTACATACACTGTACTGCAATATTATTAAAAATTTCTTAAAATGTTTGTAAGCAGTACGAATATTACGTGTGGTGAATATTCTCCTGTCTATACAATTTTGTTGATACTTTTTTCTATAGCTTCGCAGTCGACTACATGACAATATACATATTACTTCATCGGATACTTCAACCTCAACAAATAATTTTTATTTTCCCCGGATTATAACTAGCAATTATTCTGTTTGCCACACCATAATTTCAAGGTATTTTTCTTTTACTGTGTACCATGACGATAGTAATAACTATCTTTTGTTATTTGGTGCCATCCAGACCGCTACAAAAAGTAGTAAAACAAACCGAGTTTAACAACTGTATCCTTCCTTTAGGATTAATAATAGATTCCCCTCCGAAACAGTAGAAAATACAAATTGCATTTTAACTGAATCTAATTTAACTTAACGTAACCTAAATCAGCGGAGTTAGTGTACTCACACATTCGGTGACTTAGTCTATATTTTATTATTCATGACCGTGTATGTAAATATACAATGCAGGGAGGGTGTCATATTACAGTGCACCCTATAACGCTAGCAATAACTCGATTTGCTTGAAAATATTAAACCTACAAATAATTGTATAGAACTGTACTGTTTCAATGTTTTATGACTGCAATAGAAAAACAAAAAGTTAACTCATTTTTCCCGTTACTTAATGAAGAGCATTATTGATTAGAACATTTTAATTTATTGATACCGATAGCATTACTGATATACAATATAATCTATTGAATTTAAACAAATGAAAAAGTCTAAGAAATTCATACTCACGAACAATTGACTCTATACTTTACTTTTTACTTTCCCATACCCATAGGTATAGGGAAGTCTTGGAATCATGAAAATTTTGGAAATCGAGATTTTCACAGAAATATCCGTTTTGGGCCTCTAGGAACCCAAAAAAATGTTTAAAAAAAAATGTCTGTCTGTGTGTGGGTGTGTGTGTGGGTGTGTGGGTGGGTGACGCTCCTACAGCCGAAAGTATTGCTCCGATTTTGATGCGCTTTGGAATGCGGGGGTGTATCGAAAATTCATCGACAAAATAAGCTTTTCAAAAAAATCCGAAACCGGAAGCGGAAGTTACGCATGTTTTTTTGGTATCACTGTTTTCGTGATTACAATTTTGAAAATTTTATCGCGGATGACGATAGAGGGTCATAAGATAAATCTGCTAGTTTTTTGCCGAACTTGCTAGGTTTAAAATGAAGGGCGCTATGATTTTTTGAAAATTTTTAGTTTAACGCCCTATTACTCAAAAACGGATGAATCGATTCAGTTTATTTTTGTTTTCTGAATAGTATATGAAGGCTAACATGAGGTGATATAAAAAGTGTTTTGAAAAATATTAAGGGGCCTAAATTACAAATTTTCAAAATTTTGGAAATTTTCTAAAAATCATTTCTCAAAAACTGCCCACAGGAATTTGTTTAAACTTCATACACTGATAGACCCCGAAAAGGGCTATCGATCTGTTTTTTAAAGAATCTCATGAATTATCTGTGGCGCCCTCTACGAAGCTTTGAAGTTTGAAAATTTAAACCCCTTTAATTAATAAACAAAACAAGATAGGTAGCTGGGGTTTTCACTGAATTGCTCAGTGCATAATGGAGCATATGAATATGCAAAAAACTATTACACTCGTGGATATATGTAAGCGCACCGGCCCCCTCACCCCTCTATTTTTGAAAAATAATTTTTTTATTCTAACGGTTGTTATATTTTTGCGTCAAAGAATCTTTTTCCGTGAAAATAAAAAAATCGATTTTGTATGCCCTAGAAAATATAATTTCCAGGTACTTAGAAAATTTCATCTCGGTGCTACAGCCGTTTTGAGGAAAATAATACATAAACTAGCACAGTGGCGGCTTGTCCACTTGGCGCCATCTACAGAAGCTCGGTGGTCACGTTTTGAACTACACATCTTATAACATAAAATCGTAGCTCTCTTTGTTTGCGTGTAACTATGTTTTTTCGCTATCTCCTCCGAAGATACTGGACCGATTAAGTTGTACGATGGCTTAAAAGTTTGCTAATTTTCAGACTTATTTAATTAACTTCTCTAGGCAGCAGTATAATTTAATTAACTTCTCTAGGCAGCAGAGCGGAGCGCCTATCGCTGTCTACTATTAGCTCGGGTGCGCGCATTATTCAAACAGGAGAGTGTGGTTCTGCGGTAAGCGTGCTGGCCTATCACGCGGGAGCCCCGGGTTCGATCCCGTCGATGCATCTTTTTTTTTATTTATATTAATGAATCTCTCTTAATTTTGCGAACCGAAACGTAGTTCGGGTGACTCACTAGTTCTTTTATATTTACCCGCAATTTACGTGAAAGTGTAAACGCTTATCACGGTGAAGACGTGAGTCATCGAGTTGAAATTTTGATATGTTGTAAAGACTGTTGAATAAAGACGATATGAACAGTTTCCAGTATGGGAAAGTCCAGGGAGGTAGTCACGTCCACTTTTTTTACTCTTCTCTTAACGGAAGTTAGCGATCATCCTAGAGATTTGTTCTCTAAAAATTACAGTTTGGCAAAAATTGAAATATAGAAGATATTTAAGCCGTTTCGCATGACATGACCGAAGTGTTCAAGTTTCATTTTCATTTCAAACAGTTTTTCGTTGTTTTGTTCAATAATTCCACTATTTTTCATCTCAGTGGCCCATCGAATGCGTAACATCTCCTGATCAAATACCAATACATGGCTTATGTAATCACACCCATCATGAAGATTATTTATCGTAAATCTTAAATATTTGTTTCTCTTTTGTAAAGGGTATACCGCCATCAGTTTACTAATTTAATTAGATCGTAACTTTACGACCGAAAACAACCATCTATTGCCAAATGTCATTTGCTTCATGTGTTTTCTGACTTTATGCTGTAATTTGTATTTGTTAAGAATAGTAAGCAAGTAATTTTACTGATATACGTGTGTTACTTGGCAATTATGCGAAGTACTTTTTTAATACAATAATTTGTACCATATGTATATCTGCGTCAATTCGGGGAAGCTTTGTCGTGCAGCATGGACACGTGGATTATGTTACTAAAAAGCTTTTTGGAATGCCTGATTGGGGCTAATTTCAATCTAGATTTCTTACACTTTGCTAAATCGATTCCGTGCACTTCTATCTAGTCAGATTCTTTTGCTTATATATTTTGCTACACGGGGAATTTTCTGTACACAAAAGAAAAAGAAAATAATATAATAATTTACAACACGGCGGTTCAGGAATTGTCTCGTGGTGTAGCAAGTTTTTGCCAGCTAGTTCCTGAGCAGGATGGGGGGGGGGGGGTATCCGAAAGCGCTACTGGTTCAAGAAGGTCCAAACCAGAAAACCTACGGGTGTCCGTGTAAGCTCCTAAACCACTTAGCTGTTTCATAAAAATAATAAGAGAACGAAAATACCAGAGCTTGAAATAACCTAATTATTTATTTACAGTATGTACACGTACAAACTCTGCACCATACTCGAAGAAGGTAAAACAAATCTGTGATAAGATACTTGTTTGTAATTGGAATTGTAGATTTAATGTAGTTTTACTTATAAAATGTACAAAATAGTTTTTAATAAATTTGAAGTGAACAACAAAACTCTATGATTTTAACTCGCAATTCGCTCGAGTACACGTATCTCCACTATAAGGATATAGTGACTTAAAAATCAAGTACTGCGGTAACAATAACTTGAAGTCTCATCAAATCGCTTCAACGATCAATTAATTTTTATAAACGTGACCTAACCGAATGGTACTATACGCCTAGGGTGTTTTACACTTAACTGTGTATTTTCAGCGTTAAAAGGAGTTGTTTTAATGTCTAGCCTCCCGGTAAATCCTCGCGTTGGCAATGCATTAATTTTTAAAATGTTGAGTTGAACACGACCCAAAAACGCTAACAGGGTAGCCAATATTAGATACTTATAAATTGAAAATAAACGACTTCGCACAACGAAACGTTCAAGGTAAATACATTGCAGTTACACATTTCTTAACTGCTCAGCATCATCGGCCAGGAATTTCGCAACATAAAACGGTAGGCAAAACGTTTAGAGTTCCTTAGTAACAGCACTAACTATATTTTTCGTTTTGAAAAATCAGATGGCTAACTACACGAAATGTGCACACGCAGAAGATACCTGGTGTTGCGTTGCAGGGTAGCTTCGTCAGAGTAGCTATGCAAGGTGATGGACCTGGGGATGCTGTCCAAACGAATGTGCAACATGAGGTGCGACAAGCTTTTCTCCAACTACCGCACTGGGGAAAACTGGGACTCAGAACTATGCAAGAGTCGGCCCTCCAAGTGTTTTAGCAAGCGACATCACAGCCGAAGGGGGAGCACATGCAGAGTATGGCACGAGTAAGACGAAAAAGAAAGAAAGGATGCCTAAAATGACACAATATCGAACTCGATGTTCAAACGAAACTAAAAAACATACCAGAGTTGCAAGGTGGCCTCGAGTGAGTAATCGTGCAGAAATAATTTATGACTCCAGTATAACTGGCTTCATTCTAGCAATTTCACACAACATTTTCTAAGGGCGATCAACAGGATTCACCAATAATTTTGGAATTATATTATCCACATGGAGTGAAAATTCCAGATTACATACACAGCTCCAGAAGGAACGATCTCACGAAATTAGTCTCTTATAATGGCCGCCGGAAATCGTAGTCAGAATCTATTTTGAAAATTTATTATAATCCCCTAAAAATTCAGGATTTTCAAAATACCCCAAAGATGCCAAAATGAGTATGCAACCAAATACACACCTAGAAACTGCAGGTCAATCGAAACATCTAAACTGCATCTAAATGTAAAATTACACATAACAATTTCCCATATACTTAGTGATGCCGTCTACACCTAAACTTTCTAGACTCTTGTCTTGTCTTGCCTAGATTATCGAGACACGAGTGACCAAAGTCTTTTCTAGAAATTTCAATACAAAATAAATTCTAGATAAAGACTCTTGACATAATTCTAGACAGTTTTCAAGGCTCTAGATAAACTGGTACTTCCATGCCTTATCAGGAAAGTACAAAATTTCAAGAAAAATTTAAAGTGTGCCTATCAAGTAAGAAGGTTTACTTATACTGAACTATCTACTTAATAGGTGTAAATGAAATCTGACTGTCATCATAGATGCTAGATACAACACATCGTTTATTCGAGAAAATGTATTAAAAAAATACACTGCAACAGGTACTTTGATAAACTAATATGTTAATATTCAAAACAAGGGAACAATATTTTTTCAAAATCTATGGTAACACAAACTGTATATACAGTGTCCGTCATAAATTTGGACAAAAATGGAAACATCTATTATTATCCATTTATCAGAAAATGTTATTCCTGATAAAATGCCCTACCTCTTCTCAAACTAAAAATGCAAAATTTAAATGTCTTTTATCGTATGTGGGGGACCTTCAAGAATGTGAAAATGGATCAAAAATAAAGTATAAAGTAAACTGACAGTCACATATTCAAAAAATATATTTTACAGTTTTTTCCTATGTTTCGCTTACCAACCTGTGTATTACGGAAAATGGGATACTTTAAAGTTAACTACATTATTTCAGTTTCGCTTAGTAACCAGTGTTTTAATTCGGAGTAGGTGGCTGACTTCATATTTGACAACTTCTATTAATTCTAAGCAACTTTTTCAAATAACCTTTTTCAGTATTTTGAAAAAAAAGGGTACTTTATTCCTGAGCAACTATACGGAGATAGGGAACGGACTTTTATCAAGAATAAAATTTTCTGATAAATGAATAATAAAACAAATTTCCATATGTGCCCAAATTTATGACAGATACTGCATATGTATAACAAAAACATAATCAAAAGTTTGAAAATAAAAGCCCGTTCCTTATTATAAGATGATCATTGGTATGCGCGTTAGTTCAAAAAATATTCCCTAAACTCAGAAAAACTTTCAAATTCTAGACATATTATGCTCAGCTTATTCAAGCTGAGCCTGAAACCACCAAACATTAAATAGCTATCTAAGTAACAATGAATGTACGAACCTATTAACATTTGAGGTAGGCAAGTACAAACCAAGGCGATACCGAGGCTTGTTGCCTGCCGAAAATGTTAATAGGCGATACATTCCGAGTTATCTTCTTATATTTTTCCCGCTGCTTATCGACATTTTCCTAGATTTTTTAAAACTTTATTTGGTATGTCACCTGTCACCAGGATTAATGTTGATTTCAATCCCTTTCGCGAGTCGTATTACCTGTAAGTAAGTGTCACATGTCACACAAACACTTGCAATTATAAACAAAACGTTTAGGTCTGCATCTTGCGTTGTTAATTATATTATCATAGGAACTTAATATTAAGTTTCGTTGTCGTTGTTCAGCAAACAAATATTATCACCGACTTACACGCTTTGTTACTAAGACTGTCACTGACTTAGATGATCGGCAGCGGGAAAAGTAAATTACTTGGTTAATCAATGGTCTTGAAACGATCTAGAGTCTTGATATCTAGACAAGAAGTAGTAGTCCGGGCACCTAATCTAGAGCAACCTGTCAAACAAACGATTAATTCCGAGAATTAAATCCGCAATTCCGCGAATTAAATCCGCGGTTTGACCCAATTAATTTCGCGGTTTGCTCTAATTAATCTTCATGTGCTACTGATTAATCACATATGAAGTTTGATATTTAATTTTCATATGTGCTACTGATTAAATTACGCGGCGGCCATTTTTAATTTGCTTCCGGAATTACGAGGCGGCCATTTTAATTTCAATTTTCGAGCGAATATATGAATTTAAAATTTATCAAATTTTTTTCTAAGTTCAATTTTTTGAATTTAAACTTTCCGGGGTTCGGCCATCTTGGTTTTCTGCGCACGCACTTCTCTCGGATGCCAGTTTTAATTTTAATTTAGCGCCCTTTTTGAATTTCAAATTGATAAATCTGTCTCTCTCTGGTACTTATGGGGCGTTGGTTGTCTCTCTTGCATTCACAGGATGGATGTTTAATTTAAAAAAAATTCTGGCGGACTCGGATTTGAACCCGCTACGTTCGCATCCACATCGGGCTTACATCGACCTATGCCGCTACACCACGGAGCGCTACGGGATTTAAAGGGTTTGAACAGAACGCCATTTCACTGTTCTGACGTCACGCTTTCCATTTGTAAGGGCTTTGGTTTTACACAAACCCGTGCGTCATGCCTAATATCTGCATCGACTTGTTAGCGCAGACAAAGCAATTTGCTATGATATCACCGAATTTGCAGGGGCAAGATTTTAGCTCTAACGTTTGCGTTATATATTGTTGTCCAAACTGATGCCGCACTATAACTTGTTTTAAACCATTGTATTCTGTTACCTGGTGCGGCTGCATCCTGGGCCTCTGGTTTTACAAATTTTAAAATAAAAGGTATGGAGACACTGCGTGCGTCACATAGCAGACAGGTTGGTTCTTGTAAAATTCAGCGATGACGAATCACGACAAATAATAATAAAACGTCAGCTGAGGGTCAACTCCTTCGATAAATATATATCAAACCCGATTTAGAAATTGGTATATGACTTAATTTATATCAAATATTGTATGAAATTGCAAATAGAAGGCTTTTAAACTATAAGTTTTCTTAATTATACAGAGAGTGCTCGTTTATACAGGGAGGCAGGTTGGCCGAGTGGTTAAGGCGTCAAATTTAAGTTCTGATCTCGAGAGAGAGAATGTGGGTTCGATTCCCGTACCTGCCATATTTTTTTATATATTTATTATGATAGTCTTGATTTTAAGTTAGTTTATTCACGACGGCTCTTCCAGAACAAACGGCTAAGCTCATTTTTCGACTAAAATGGACCAAGCGCGGAAGATGTTGATTGTATCGCCGGAATTTGTCCAACGCCTTTAGTTTGGCGAGAATACGGATAAAAATATATTATCACAGCTTGATGACGAAATGCAAAAAGTTTTAAAGTCCAAATTAACTGATCACGATAAATGGGGGCAGTACAACCAAGTGTTACAAATAGACCTTCATTTCACAAACCAGGAACGGCAGCCAATCAAAATACATATTGAAACAAGCAGTAACAGCCTATCAAATGCCCTTATTTTATCTACACTTCCCAAAACTTTTAAGAAAAAAGCTGAAGTTTTCCTACGCATTTTGAGTGCCTCAAGCGATGTGAGCTGGGATCACAAAGGTACCGTTACTATAAAGGGTGACATTTTACCGGCGTCTAACATAGTCGATTTAGTTCACGACACTCTGAGGCCTCGAAAAACTATTAATCCACCCGGACGCCTACAGTTTGCTGATTACATCAAAGACCTTAACGTTGCTCATGTGTTGATAGCTAAACCTAAGCAGCAAAAAGTGCCAGCCTCGACTGGTACTACAGGAAAAACCGAAATGGAAACTGATAACTGCGAGTCCGATTTAGAATATAAATTAAAAACACCAGCTACTCATCCAAGTCCACATCAAAAAGGTGCAGTCAGAAAAACGTCGATTAGGAAGCAATTCCAAAAAAGGGCCGTTAGAAAAACACTTCTAAGGCAGAAGTCCTCCACATCAAAAACAAATGGAATTCTGGATTGGGAGCGTCTTAATCTTTAAGATGCCCCAATGAAATTTGTTCTGCGATCCCATGTAAACGAATTCTGATTTTATTACTTGCAGCCTTTTTAATTTGAAATGTTGTACACCTCAAACTACAGTTTTGTAAATTGCTAGCGGATTTTTAAAAAATAAGACATTCAGCTGTACATTTATTTTTATATTATTAAGTATTATACGAAATAAGAACAATATATTTGTTTATTACAAAGTGTTTGTGCTTTTTATTTCTACTCTGCTTTTGTTTTACACGAATCTGCAATAATTAGAAAATCTAAAGCTAAAATATCAGTATTTGAAGTTATTTTACAAATACAAAGTGTAAAATTTCAAAAATCAATCTACGATTTCATAATGGCGTGATATAATTTAAAAAATTGTGATTTCTTTTAATTTTGAGCGATGCATTTTATAAAAAAGTGTAAAACATTTTCAAAATTATTCTTAGAAATAACTCTAAAACTGTTTTTGCATCATTTTCGTTATTATAAATTGTTTTCTAAAACGAATTGTGATAATTTTTAAGTGAGATGATGTGTAATTGCATATTTTTATTAAAATTTCATCGTGTGTTGAATTAAAATGTCGTTTTTGTATAATTTCAAGTGACATGATGTCAGTTTTTATAAAATTTTAAGTGAAATGATGTGTCAGAACATTTTTTCAACAAAATTGCGTGTTTTTATTCAAATTTATGTTAATTTGTGGTGAACATACATATATATTGTATAATTTTAAGTGACATGATGTCAGTTTTTGTAAAATTTTAAGGGCCGGTTGCAGAAAGCAATGTTAAGTCTGGTGTTAGCTAACTCGAAGTCAAAGTGAACAAAAACGAATCAAATCTCAAATGCTTATGGTAACTAATACATTAGTAAACAAAATTTGATGCGATTTTGTTCACTTTGACGCGACGTTAGCTAACACCAGACTTAACATTGCTTTCTGCAACCGGCCCTAAGTGAGATGATGGTGTCAGAACTTTTTTCAAGGAAATTGCGTGTTTATATTCAAATTTATTTTAATTTATGGTCAACATACCTATATTTTGTATAATTTCAAGTGATATGATGTCGGTTTTTGTAAAATTTTAAGTGAAATGATGGGGTCAGAACATTTTTCAACGAAATTGCGTATTTTTATTCAAATTTATGTTAATTTGTGCTCAACATACATACATTTTGTATAATTTCAAGTGACATGATGTCAGTTTTTGTAAAATTTTAAGTGAGATGATGTGTAATTGCGTGATTTTTATTAAATTTTCATTGTGTGTCGAATTAAAATGTCATTTTTTGTATAATTTATGTAACATGATGTCGATTTTCGTAAAAATTTATGTGAGATGATGTGTAATTGCGTGATTTTTGTTCAATTTTGAGTTAATTTTCGTAATAAAAATGAACAATGAGCCTACGTAACTGAAATTTATTCCGAAAGAAGTTGCTGTTATTTCAGCAGATGGTAATCAGTTAGCAATTTTTGTTTTAAAACTCCCTGCAAATTATGTCACTCTGCCCTATTTCGTTAAAAAATGCATAAACTATTTGGAGCATAGACATCACGGCCTAGCATGGAGTTCTGGTTATATAAATTTTGATGAATTTGAAACTGAGCTAGCATGAGTTCTCAAAAAATTTGAAAAAGTGTACGTTTGGATATACTGCTGGGGCCATAATTATATATAACAGCAATGAGATAACATGAACAAGCAAATACAACGCTTGAGTAGGAAAGAGATAGCCATACAAAAAAAATATATTGGTAGACATGTTTAGTTGACAAATGCCATAATTAAAATTAAGAGTCAAGCCTTCTCGCATATTTGCTACTATGTTTATCTCTTTATTACTCAAGCAATACGTGTTATCTTCTTGTTCATGTTATCTTATTGCTGGTATATATAATTGTGGCCCCATCGGTATGGTGATTTTACATAATTGTCATTAGAAACTAAATTATGTGAGAACATATTTACAAAAGCTAACATAGCTACATCATTCATTTTAAAATATAAATACATTAAACAATATATACCGCAAACGTTAGAGCTAAAATCTTGCCCCTGCAAATTCGGTGATATCATAGCAAATTGCTTTGTCTGCGCTAACAAGTCGATGCAGATATTAGGCATGACGCACGGGTTTGTATAAAACCAAAGCCCTTACAAATGAAAAGAGTGACGTCAGAACAGTGAAAAGGCTTTCTGTTCAAACCCCTTAAATCCCGTAGCGCTCCGTGGCTTAGCGCCATAGATCGATGTAAGCCCGATGTGGATGCAAACGTAGCGGGTTGAAATCCGAGTCCGCCAGAATTCTTTTTAAATTAAACATCCATCCTTTGAATGCAAGAGAGACAACCAACGCCCCATGAGTACCAGAGAAAGACAGATTTATCAATTTGAAATTCAAAAAGGGCGCTAAATTAAAATTAAAACTGGCATCCGAGAGAAGTGCGCGCGCAGAAAACCAAGATGGCCGACCCCCGGGAAGTTTAAATTTAAAAAATTGAAAATCTGAATAATTTTAAATTCATATATTCGCGCGAAAATTTAAATTAAAATGGCCGCCGCGTAATTCCGGAAACAAATTAAAAATGGCCGCCGCGTAGTTTAATCAGTAGCACTTATGAAAATTAAATATCAAACTTCATATGTGATTAATCAGTAGCACATATGAAGATTAATTAGAGCAAACCGCGAAATTAATTGGGTCAAACCGCGGATTTAATTCGCGGAATCGCGGATTTAATTCTCGGAATTAATCGTTTGATTGTTCTAGTTTAGGTGCCCGACTACTACTACAAGACAATAAGAGGGCTGTTTAATCTAGACTTACACGGTCAAGTCTAGAAATTTCAAGACAATACAAGATTATGCAGTCTGTCTTGTCTTGTCTAGGCGGCAACGCTACATATACTATTTGTTGGCGTATTATTCATATAATTTGTCTTCCCTAACTATTAAGGTAACAACGTGTCTTTGAATAAAAAGAAGAGCGTTGTTTTTAATAAATGCTTGTGTTTGATACCGCGCCAGCGTGGCTCGGTGGTTAGAGCATTGGACTGCGGCGCGGAAGTCTAGAGTTCAAATCCCAGATCGATGCCTGGCGGGCGGCCTACCCAGTCGCTTTTTCGATAATTGGGAACCTGCGTTCGAAAGAATAAGGGGTAATAATGCGGTTGTCTAATGCGTAATGCTCACCACATCACCACGTGTCATGAATTTGAAACGCGACAGCCGGGTGTGATAGCGAGGATACGGAAGCTCTGACCTTCCGCCTTGCAGGACAAGCTTTCTCATGTGGTGTTAGTGCCTCACCATTATTATGTTTGATACTAGCCATTGTTGTTTATTACCTCTTTGTGCTCTATCGTACGTCACGTCGCATCTCAGCTACTCTGTATAGTTCAGCGGAGTGTGTCACAATTAGATAAGTTTATTGCCCCTTCTGTCTGCTATTCCTTTTCAGCATTTTGTTGCGGGCTAGTTGTTTTCAATATTAACAAGTTGCGAAGTTAATAGTGCCCACTTTCTTTTCTGGTTATATTTCATCCCAATTTTTTGTAACGACAACTAGTAAAAAGTATTATTTTCTTCCTCTTGCTTTTTAAAACACTCCGCCTGTATATTAGCCGATACCTTTCTACGTATCTATATAGTTTTTATTTCATACTGTCTGTTATATACTTACTACTTTACGTCGTTAATTTGATTCCGGGAAATGGCACATTACAAGCCAAGAGCGGGAAGTGTTTGCTTAGCAACCCCTACCGGACTGATTTTTCCGCACGAAAAATTTCACTGACCTCTGCTCGGTTTGAACACGCGTGCTTGAGTATATGAGGCAAACATGCTAACCACCACAACACCATTAGAGCCGACTACCGGATTGATATTTTTAACATATTGACATGAAAACTAATAAACAAACACAGTTGCTATAGAAGTCCCCATAAATATACAGCGACGCCTATAATTGGCCTAACGGCTGTTGGCTGAGTGCGAAATAAATAAAAATAGATAGAAACACTGGTAGTGTGATTTAATACAAAATGCACCCAATAATGTCACATGTTCACGTTATTGAAACAATGTCACATGTAAAAATAAAAATCAGTATGAAATAAATAATCTATGTCCGTGCGTTTTTACTGTCAGCCTACAAATAATTTTTCTTGGAGGACTGCTTGGAGAAAAATTCAAAATTAATCTTTTTAACTGATTTTTATGTATGCAAACCAATACAAAAACCTAACCTAAAAGAAAAGAAATAGATAACTTAATAAATATTATAATTATTGTACAACTTGAGTTTCCTTCCACACTAATATTAGTCAGATTTTCTGTATTCACTGTTGTACGTAGAAACTGCGGTTCTTCATTATTTCGAAGCGTTTTTGCCGTTTTGAATCATGCGAGCAACATTCATCTTATTTTCAATAGAACCCTCGATATATTGTTCCGCTACTAAGGAACTCTTCCATCCCCCGTGACGTTTCAAGACATTAAGATATGCTCCAGCATTCGCCAAAAGAGTGGTCTTACGAAAACAATGTTCTGTGTACCTTTCAGGCTACTCCAATTTAAAAAATGCAGTTATTTTTTGGGAACTCCTCCAATAGTGTGAATACCTACTCTTTGACAGACACACTTGTCTTTGATACAATGACCTTAATTGTCATTTCAGCTCTCTTTTTCAGTGAACTCAAATAGACCGTTATTGCTTAAGATTATTTTCTGTTGACTTTTTTAAATTTATGATATCTTCATTAAGTTGTTTTCAGAAAAATTTCAAGAAGTTGTCTTCCTTTTGTTCCTTCTCATCAAAATCTGCTAACTGGGAAATTTATTTTTTTTATATTTTTCCAAACAGCGTTGAATAGAAATGTTGAAATATTAATTTTTCTCTATGGTATTTTTCTCCAAAAGTTGACAGTGTAATGTGAAAATTAGTTTCTTCGAGCTGTAACGAAAACTGATATTACCATTTAACCCTCTTTGTACAGAAAGACGCATGGAAAAATATTAAGTACTCCTAAGCAGGTCAAAGGTAACCTGATAGAGAACAATTAACACTAAATAAACAAGTGATATACATATTCCCATGTAATTAGCTAGAAATGTGTGAAAAGAATTATGATATAATTAATCTCGCATTGATTAATTATCAGTTTAAATTCAGATATAAAAATGTCGACACGCAGAAGCTGGAGTTGCAGCAGGACGCCGGCTAATCTTGACAAACGTAGGAGCGCTGTCAAAAGTAGAAAAATGCTCGGCGTCGCAGTGTTTGAAGCATAAAGGGAAAGAAATGCGAGTTTGCGGGAAGTATTATAGAAAAGTGGAGGTAATGGGATGTGATAATCGGGCACGTCGCGAATCGGTCTTCGTCTTGCGGTGACATCCGTTGCGTCAAAACTTGGCTCATCGCATCGTTCGCGTTTTTGCGGCACGTCACGTGCACTCCTCGGAGGTAAACAAATTATGAGCAATGCCGAATCGCCGGTGCCGCAGCCGGGCATCGAACACGGCGCCATTAGCGCGGGCCCTTGATAGGTAAAGTTTGCAGTGATTTAACCAGGCTCAGTAGTGTTGATCCGGGATAACGACAGACTTACGCAGGAGTCTCCGAGGTATCATAATTAGCCTGCGAGCTCTAGGTTTTCTAATGTATGCAAATGTCCGCTGGCCTTAAGCTCGCCCGCCCTCCGTTCTCCCGCCCGTGCTTTATGGCGACCTTGCGCCTTAATTGCCCGTTTTTCCTGACACGAATTCACACTAAAATACTTGAAACTGCAATAACACTCATTTTACATTTGCTTCCCTGACAGAAAAAAATTATATTCCGCAAGGCAACCGCGCTGCTAAAATGTTTGGCTGAGTAAGTAGTACAAACCATCACTCGTGTAATTTTAACAGCTTGAATCTGGCGATTTATAATAAATCTTTTTTATATAAAACAACTTTTTTGTAAAGACACTAGCAACTAGTTATAAAAATCTGTAAAAGACTTTACATGAAACTTTTTTGGTGAGTGGAAGGTTTGAAAATGTTGAGAATATCAAAGGAAAGAACATTTTTATCCTGTATCTGTTGTTCACCCTCAATCTTTTGGATTAAAAATATATAATTTTGTGGCAAGGATAAAAGCTTAAGCTATATGCAAAATATTATTCATATGTATCTAAATAATTTGAGATAAGGTAAAAAATCTGTAAAGGACTTTACTCGGAACTTCCCAAGTGGCAGTTGTAACACTAAAAATGTTGAAAAATCGAAGGATACTAGGGGTAAAAATATTATAACATTGCTAATAATACTAAAACAACAAAAGAAACACTTGGTAATACAAATTGGTAAATTAAAGAAATGCAGGCAATGAGATTCAGAGCCTGGGAAAGCGATTTCAACACTTGGCAGCAGCCAGCGTTCAATCCGCCACTTACTCACATTCCGCCACGAAGAATTGCATCGCATTTGCCCTCGCGGCTGGATTATATACGACGCGCCTATCGTTGCCCAATTCTGTCTCTTTTAAAACATTTAACCTGCATCTGTTGTGTTCCTTTTTCATTAAGGGTAAATAAAGCCTAAACTATGTGAAAATTATTACTTTTATCTATTCCTCATTTAAAGCAAAAATAGACAAACATTTTTAAGATGCTCACTTTGTATATACTTGACCGCAAGTAAAGTACGGGTTTTTTCTATAAACATTTCCAAGGTCAAAGAATTTAGGGTTTATGTTGGCATAACTTGGATTCCTTTAAAAAATATATAATAATAATAATAATAATAATAATATGTCTTTATTTTTCCCAACAACAAATATAAACAAATAACACATAAGAAAAATTAATTAATAATTATCAGTGGGAAAAACCTCAAGGTGAAGTTCAGATGCGTAACAAGCTACCATCTGCTCTTCCACTTAAACCTTGCAATAAAGGAAATAAAATACTATAATTACGTGAGTGTAATATTACTAAAAAAAAACCATAAGCACTATAATTAAAACTAAAAATAGTAATCGTATACGTTGTCGCTGATTATGGGCAGGTTCTGAATATTTATACACAACATAAATGACATAAATAATAAATTAGAAAGAAGTAGATGTCTACTGACTTCCGAAAAGATATAAATACATACATTTTTTAAAGGCAAGAGAGTTAAGGGATTTGTATGCATTAGGAATAGAGTTGTATAATTTGTATATATTAAATGAAAAGGATCTCTGAAACAGTGCAGTCCTGTGGAGGGGTGGAGTAATAAGTCCCTTGTTTCTAATATTTAAATTGTGGACATCAGTTCTGAAAGATATTCGTCTATATAAATACGGTGGACGCTTAGACGTAACTATTTTATAAAATAGGAATGCGGTTTGAAGCATAAAGCGATTTCTCATGTTAAGCCACTTTAGTACCTGAAGTTTGTGTGATACATGATCGTATTTACGCAAACCGAAGATAAAACGAATACAGGAATTTTGCACTTTTTGAATTCGAGTTTGGTCACTGCTGTCAAGGAAAGGACTATAAACAGGAGAACAATATGAAAATTGTGACAGAATTAATGTATTACACAGGTTTGTTTTTATATTTTTGGGTAAGTAATTCCTATGAGGATACAAAACTTTCAATTTCGCATAAGCACGCTGTATATAAGAATTGATTTGTCCTTTAAATCTGAAGCTGTTATCCATAATTAGACCTAGATTTTTACTTTGAGTGGCAAGAGCAATTTTTTCACTGTTTACATACAAATCAATTAAATCGTGTGCTCTTGAAACATCGTTTTTGTTACCAAATAGAAGTGCAGTAGTTTTACTAGAATTCAGTATTAAACAATGACTACGGGATATATTACTAAGTTGATGTAAATCATTATTAATAAGTGCAAGAGCTTGATGCAGGTTTTCAAATTTAAAGGAATAGCGAATCTGAGTGTCATCAGCATACATATCTAAATCACAATGTTTTACACATTTGACAATTTGAGATGAATAAATAATAAAGAGTAGGGGGCCAAGAATGGACCCTTGCGGAACACCAGAAGACAAAGTTAGCGGATTTGAAATATTATGCAAAATTTTAACGGATTGGCTTCTGTTTGTTAAATAGTTATTTATAAATTCGACTGCATCAGGAGCTAAGCCTATATAATGAAGTATAGATAGTAAAAGAGAATGACTTATCGTATCAAACGCTTTACTAAAATCTAGTAAGATTAGGATAGTCATTTTCCCCGAATCAGTTGCCCTTAAAATATCGTCGGTGACATTTAACAAGGTAGATGTGCAACTATGATCAGATCTAAATCCAGACTGGCATTCCGGAATTAATCCGTATGCTAGTAAGTGTTCACGTAATTGAGCATTCATGATTTTTTCTAGCACTTTAGAAATAACCGGCAGAATGCTAATTGGTCGAAGATCTTTATAGGTATCGGGTTGATTACATTTAGGCAAGGGTACAACCAGTGCTTTCTTCCACGCTTCAGGAAAAACATTCTCCAATATGCAGCTATTTACGATGTGCGTTATATATCTTAATAAAAAAGGAAGACAGAGTGCGATCATTCTAATATTTATACCATCAATTCCGTAAGAACTAGATTTTATTTCACTTAATATTTTGCTTACAGTTTCGATTGAAACCGTCCTAAAATAGAAACTATTTTCGATATTGTTAGCAGTATTAGAATTATAATAGTTAATCAAATTTGGATCGCAAATCTGCTTAGGAATACTATTTATAAAATAATTGTTTATTTCATTTACATTACCTAGGCGAGACGGAATTATAGCAATATCTGAATTAGTGATTTGTAAGTTTTTCAATTCATTCCATATCATTTTAGAATTTGAATTATTAAAGTTATGTTTAAAATATGCTTTCTTTTCGCGCTGTAAAGTGGAATTTGTTAAATTGCGAAGTGATTTATAGTAATTCCAATGTACAGGATTTTTAGATTTTCTAAATCTAGATTTAGCTTTGTTACGCAAGCGCATAAGCAATTTTAAATTATCGGTAATCCACGGAGACCAAGGTTTAGTTATTTTGAAAGTATTTAACGGAGCATGCACATCAAATAACTGTATCAAGAGATTATTAAATAAATCAACCTTTTCATTGATATTATTTAACAGAAACATCCTGTTAAATGGTAAATGTTCTAAGTCGTGGAGAAAAGCTTCTTGATTAAAATATTTATAAAAACGACAAGTACGAAAAATTGGACCTGATGCAGTCATGTTCATTTTGAGTTTACAGTAAACAAGATCATGATCAGATATTTCAGTATCACAAACTCCAGACTCAGCTACCAACGACATATCAGTTGTTAAAATCAGGTCTATTAAGGAGGAAGTATTTTCTGTAATTCTGGTAGGTTGAAGAATTAGCTGCTGCAAGTTTAAAGAAGATAACATATTTTTGAGATAAATAGCAGGAGCATCAAATTCTTTTAATATATTAATATTAAAATCGCCTAAGCAAAATACTCTTTCAGAAACTGACATTCCTAAGGCAATAGATACTTCTAGCTCGTCGATGAAAGCTTTATAGTCGGTATGTGGCGGTCTGTACACTACACCGACCACTAGTTCGCCACATTTGGTCTTTAGTGACACCCATAATTGTTCAATAATATCAGTAGATTGTACTACCTTATATTTGAGTGAATTATTAATATACAATCCTACACCACCTCCACGAGAACCTCTGTCTTTGCGTAAAAATTTAAATCCTTCTATGTCAACAGCAGAACTAGGTACTTCAGGGATCAGCCATGTTTCAGTTACAGCGACAACGTCATACTGAGAAACTAAAATACAATCTCTTAAAGCAAGAAAATCGCTAAGTATAGATCTAACATATCTAAGATATGTTGGTAAAATTTGTTTTAGTAACTGTTTAGAACTAAAAATTGGTGGGAAATTTAAAATCTGGCATTAAAGTTGTATGTACATCAAAAGCTTGCTAATCTTTCGTACACATCTTCTTCTGGTATGTTAGGATGCAGATTCAAGAGTTGCCCTGAACACTTCAGAGATGCTTTTTTTACATTTAATTTTAAAGGATTCCGTTTTTACGCGTATTCAGTTTCAAAAAAGAAAAGCTGACAATTTAATTTTAAATGTCAAAATGACACAAGTCGTTTACAGAAAAACCTGACGAAAATAAATTTTCTAATAATTTAAAAAAGCAGTTTTGCCAATTTTATCTTGACCTTGAAAATTTTTATAGGAAAAAAACGTACTTTAGACAGACGGACGAAATTGGGAAAACAGGTTTTTCGTCATCTAGAGACCTTAAAACGTGAACATTTGAAAAAATCTCGGAAGGGGGTTTTTTCCAGATTACAATATTTCTTTCGCCGAGAAAGTAAAAAAAATCATCTCAAAGTTCCTAAACTCCATCCTTTCGAAATTGACGAACACAGCATTAGTCGTCTTTATTTTAAATGCCGTTTAAAAAGATCTCCCAACTTATCTTCAAGGACATCACGTCATGCACAGTAGGTCGCCTACACTTATACACGTCTTATTTCCTACTAAAACGTACAACTACGTCTTACCTTTTGAAAACTAGATCTAGTAAATGGCACTTGACTTTTCTGTACCTGTAAATAAAGACAAAAGTTGTAGAAACAGGGCTTTAGCTGTCTCGGCTGCACAACGACAAGTAAATCCACCAATATAATTGTACAAATAGCTAATAATACATAATCATTGCAAATTGAAGATCGAATTTGTATGTAATGGTAGGGGGGGGGAGGATGCCTCCTTGGAATAATTGCGGCACTCGTCATTGGCGCAGGAAGTATATTTAAGTATATATTTTCCAAATTGGTTGTGTAGCCTAAATATACAGACCATATTTTAAAGCAGTGAAACTATGAAAGGCAAAACGAACTGCTTAAGCAATCTGGTTCTCGATTTTCTTAGACTAACTGTACATCGAATCGAATTTTGAATCGATTTAAGTCGTAAATGGTGAATCCTAAATCGATGCGATTTTTATTCAGTTAGATCAATAAATTTCGATTTTACTGCCGAGCAATCCATTCAAATTGACTTTTTCCAAGCATAATCTGTATTAGTCTTGGCAGATTCCGGTCTTAGATAATCGAAAATCCATTCAGATACAGAATCCATTATCTCTATATATTAATTGTAAATCGAAGCGATTTGAAGATTCCGTTCTTGAAAAATCATTCAGTGAAAGAATCGATTTTACTCAATTAATCAAGATACCGATTTCGCTCGACTAATCGTGAACTGAATCGAATATTCATATAATTTTATTACATTTACTTAAAATTGCCTTTTCCAAGCCTAGACCGAATTAAGCTTGAGAAATTTAGTTTTTGGGGAATTCAAAATCAATACATTGTGATATGTTTTTCGGACTTTTTTCACTGTCCGAAAAACATATCATAATAGACCACTGCCAAAAAATTACATTCAGAAAACAAATCAATACATTGAACGAATAGATTTTTTTCATTTAATCCAGATATTGATTTCTTTAATGAATCGTAAATAGAATCGAATTACGAATAGATTTAAATCGTAAATCCCTACGATTTTCAATAAATTCGATGCGATTCGCTTAAAATCGCTTATTTCCAAGCCCACGCCCGGATTAAACTTGGGAAGTTTCGCTCTTGGCGACGCCAGAATCAATTCACCAAGAGGATCCATTTTTCTAAATTAATATAGATAACGATTTTCTTCGTTTAATATTAAAAAACTACAAAATATAGTTTATAGTTTTCAAAAGACAAGCCACAGTTGCATCCCTTTCTATCAAATACTTTTTCAAATTAGTTTTCAGTAAATCTAGCAACAACCTACCCAACTTCTATAGTAACAGAACACTAATATTGACTTTTTCTAATAAAAATCACATTTGTTTAAAATAGTCACTTGAATACCTTCTAGGAAGATATATCCACTGATATTTTTTTGATTGGTCAAGAAACGTCAGAATTCTGGATTTTCATTGGTCACTTTTGGACAGATGACAGGTGAATTGAATAGTCATTAAAATACGAGAAATAGACAGCAAACTAATCCATTGTTGGACGACTTCCTGAAGTTGACCGAGTGACAGATAAATGTCAACATAACCTCCAAGTTTTTAAATTTTGTATTTTACGATTTCTCGATTAAAAAACATAATATGCCCCCTCCTCGATACTGAAATTTCCTTTTATCTCTCATATGGTTTATTTGAATTCCAGATTCGTGACAGAAAGGTGAACTTCAATGTCTAAGTACACAAATAACTATTCTAACGGATAACATTATATTCGAAAATGTTGCTGGAACTATTTATTAAGCCAAGCTTAGGGAGCAACTAGTTTTAATTATTTACTTGAAAATCTATATTAAATATTTACTTATATACCCTTGGCGTGGCTTTTTTATATCCTGTAGGAATCAGATGTTCTTCTTCCACTTTTTTCCGCCTGTTTTTCTGGATAAATCTTGCTACTCTTAATGCTCTGATGTTCACTTGTCTTTCTAGTTATTTGATGGACGTACTATTGCGGAAGAAATATTTCGCACGATACTTAATCTAGTTACTTGGTTTTATCCACAGTGGCTTAGTGTGTATCTGACTACTTGTAATTTTTTCACATTTTGGGGTTATTATCGAATTACTAGCTTTTTCAGGTTATGTTAAGAAATAGTTCTTCTTACGCAACCAACTTCATCGGCCACACGTTGCAGTGACCATCTCCCTCTTCTAACTTTGCGATAACAAAACCTTTTTCGGTCTCGCTGAGAACGTGATTCGGCATTTTAAGTTTTAATGGCAGTTTTAGCTATATCAAACCTATGTTTTTTTTAACTGGACACCTGTATATTTTATTTCGTTTGGTTGTAAATTTTATAAGCTTTATAAAAATATATACAGCATATCCCGCTAAAAAAACCAAAGATTGATTTATATCTAAAAATTGACAGCTCACAGCAAAAATCTGACTACTCCACTGGATTTTACGTAAAGAACTGTATAAGAGCCTGTTTTTAGCTTTGCGATATGTTAAAGGATAACAGAGATACGAGGGGGGTCCCAAAATGCAATATTTTAAATTTCGCCCCGTATCTCAGAAACGAAGCAGGCTATGAGAATTTTGTTTATCCCATCTGTCTTTTCACAAAAAAGTAGCAAAGTATTGCGAAAACCACAACTCTCTATCTTGACTCGTATAAGTGAGATACTCTGTAATATCATCGAAAATGGGACACCCTGTACAGGAGCCTCCACACCTTTTACCTTTAGTCTCACATTTTTCTCTTAATCGTTACTGATCTGCAAAACTATTAATAGAAACTACACCTGTAGCGATTTCTTCTATGAAAATTGGCAGCAGTAGTTAACAAAATGAATATCCAATCATTCAACTGACGCAGTCGGTAAGATTTCGTTGAACAATGTATGAAATTAACATAAAATAGGTTCCATGTTTAAAGCTGAAGACCCTAATACTTTTTCCTTTCATCTATTTTTTGTAAATGTTAGTTTTTATTTAAAGTTCTGTTAAATCAACCATAACAATCTTACAAAAATTAAATTACACTGGTTTAAAAAAATCAATTTGGTATTAGTGTAATGGCGTAATGGGTTTAATCTTGTTGCTTATTATAAAAAAGTATAATACAGTTGGATTGGAGACGCCTGTGCAGAATACTAACTTTACGATTTCCAAAGTCTCGTCCACGTGATTGGAAGGAAGCTCATATTAAAGCTTTTTGTTCTTAAAATTGTAAACTATTCAACATTATTAATCGAGGCAACTCTATCAAATTACCCCCCCCCCCCCCCCACTGACATTTGAATTTTAAAGTAATTATTTAACTAGAGCATTCGATAAGTAGCAACTAACTTTATAATTTTAAAAATTTTGCTTTCCACATTAAATGCCAGATGACTTTTTCGGCTTTTGCCTTGGATCGACCGTATTTTTCTGATCTTGAGTTGTCCTAACCCAAAGTTCTGCAAATGAAAGATGTGAGATAAAAACTGTATTGTAAGAAGTTTCGTTTCTTAAAACAAATTTGCAATTTGTAATTATATTTGGTGAAAGGGTTAAACCTATTTGCTCAATATAGGGGTCCCGAGTGGTGTAGCTTGAACAAGCGTCCACGTTCGATCAGCAGAGTTAAGCAAGGCTCTTTCTGGTCAGAACTTGGATGGGAGTTCCACGGCTGCATCTCTCGGCGCCTCGTGGTACGGCTATCACGGAAAAAAGTTGGTCCCGGCGGTCATACAACATCATGACAGTCGTTAGTGGGGTTGGAAGTCCTCATAACTGCACAGCGACGCCTGTAATTGGCCTAACGGCTGTTGGCTGAGTGCAAATTAAATAAAATTAAATAAAAATAGAGAAAATCATGTAAAATATAGCTGCTTTGTATATTCTTGTGTGACATATAAACTATAATTTCTAAACGTTGGTCTAAGTAAATATCTAGTTTGAAGAAATCATATATTAAAACGTCGACGCCTTCGACAATTTTTTTATATTCCTTCCATATTTTTGCTTGATATTATTTATGTTTAAATTTAAAGCTCTACAAGATTATTAATCGAAACGACAGTTTTGCCAAATTATCTACAATCATTGAATTAGTTACAATCGTGTTTTTAAACAATTACTTAATTGATGTATTAATGCATTAAAGCTGAGATAAAAACATGCCTACCCGAGAAATCGTATAATTTCAAAACTATTAACACTTCATGCATAACGGCCTGATAAGTTCCAGAATTTTTTTCTTGGATCAGCAGCTTCAACAATTTTCTCCCATGAGCGCGGTTGCGTCGGTTCGAAGTTCTAGGAAGTCGTTCATTTAAACTGCAATTTCGTAAATTTAGTAAAAATTTCACGTTAAGATATAAAGTTTTAAAAATAAATTTGCAATTTTTAATTATTTATTGCGCGGTGGATAGGATTTCATACCTAAATTATGTAAGTAATCTAAAAAATTAAGCTAGTTTTCAATTAGAACCTATCAGTATGTGTTCACTTTAAAAACGCCTTTCGCATTGACTGCTTGTTTTCATTCAAGATTTCAGTTCCACATTTTGTTTTAGTGAGCATTGGTTGTTCCAAGCAACAAAGACAAATAGGTTTATAGATTTCTATGTACTACGTCAGTTATGATTCAGAACTAATAGCTTAATCAGTTTTTCATTTTTGTTTAATAAAATCGTAGCACATTAGTTGATTTAGTAACCATCAAATTACTGTTGAAAATTTAAAAGTCTAAAAATAATAGCCAAGATATAATTCCGTAATATTTATTCAGACGCAAAACATAAAGATGTCGAGATTAAGGTTGTTTTCTTCATAAACCAGAAATAAATGCATTACACACTCTAACTAACCAACAATAGCAGAAGGTCCAGAAAAACAAGCTGATAATAATATACATGAAGTAATCATCTTCAGAAATAGTGATAGCGTAATGTTTTATTTTAGGTGTGATGGTTTCATCAGAATAATCTAATTCGAATTGAAAAGCGAAAGGAAATATTGATGCATCCAGAAATTTGTGGTTATCTAACGATAGCGTGCAATATCGCCCATTATTTCGCTTCGAACAGGAAACGCATTTTTTCACAACACGAAGTTCATCCGAAATTACAATTGAAGTAATAACCGTCAGGGAGGGTAATGAAGGCATTGCGCCCGGGGCAGTGTCAGCAACAGTTCACTCCTCAGTTCGACCAAGCTGTCAAACCCTGCCAAAGGCTACGTTCTGTTATCCTTCTCGAAGTGGATATATTCAAGAGGGGTCAGACTATTGCATATCACTTTATGCAGGATTCCCTGCGCCACCCAGTCCTTACTTTTACTAGGCTCAATCTTATGCGTAAAATGCGACAAATCCTCTTTTATTCTTGTCCATGATCTTTCTCCAGAAGCCAATGGCAGTTGGTTCGGAAATAAAATGTAAGCCTTGGTTTTAAATTTTCTCATACTTCGCCTGATTTGAGTTCTGCACCTAGCAATTTTTTGGGAGCTAAATAAACTTTGCCTAAACGTTGTTTTGCGAGATTCTACGCTGTAAAGCGGAAATGCGGGATGAATTCGCACAGTAAATCAATGATTCCACCTTGTGCATTACCTGCTGGATAAATCTTCGCATCACCAGGATATCAGCTTTAGTACATGTTAACCAATGTTAACATATCCTCGACATGCCCTAAATTAAATTAAATGAGATTTTGATCCACCTACCTATCTTGTTTCTGTCAGATGATTTGTGTTTTTGATGTCTATTTAATCAGTTCCTGCAGGAGGGAGCGATCAAGCATATTTCTCAGATTAAGACAGCTCGTATCTCGTGGAAATTCTGCCGCGCATATTTCTACATTGCGCTCAAAAGCATTGTTAGACGGGGTTAATTTTAATTGTGGAGAAGGGATTTAATTTTTCTAAATACGAAAGATGGTCAATCAGGTCAAAGTATGTATTTCTTTCACTAATTCTGGAACGGATACTTTACAAAAACTGCCAAACTCATAATTTATTATCTTCCCTCAAATCTACGGCATTGCACAAAAATGCACCCCTAAAAATTATTATTTATTTCGCTTTTCTCAAAAAATATGAAAGAAGGATAAACACAAACAGAACTTGTTCCACTCCACTTAAAAAAAGTTTACATCTAGGCGCCGACTTCGGTAAAGAAAGTTATTCTGTTCACAGCAGCGTGCAGAAGAGCAACTTTTTCTTTAGAAATATCGTCCATACCTTGGAAAGCTAACACTTTGCACTTGATGCACAAATAATTCATTATGCAACTAATAAAAGATGGGATTACGTTAACAAAGATTACTTATCTCCCAGATATAAATATTTGCAAGAATCAAATTAACACAATTGTGTTCCATTTATGTTATTAACAAAAAAATACATAAGCAACTTTTCAATAATTAGAAAGAAATAGTTAAGTTTTCAACAATATAATTATGACAACTTTGGTTCTGAACTTTATTCTCTCAATACGAGTGTCCATAATGAACTTTAATACGTATAGTAGCTGCGAGTATTAGTGGGGGACAGCGAGCAAATATCTAATGTATGTAATTCTTGTAATAGTACGCGAGGTTTTAGACCTCACGTGTTACTTTAAATTTGAACGACGCCCTGTACGCCTTTATACTGGGTAATTATAAATGGTTTTCCATCAAGTTGCCTTTCAAATATTTGTTATATGAATAATATGTTGGTGGCACTGTAAGTCTATAAAAATTCAGGATCTGGTCCATACTCACGATGAGGTGATTCAGTAAGTTAATGTAAATTAAACACAGTCTTCCTCATAACCATGAAGTCTATGTCAAATTCGAGGTTAGCAGGTTAGGTGCTGTGACTTTATATCTCGTTTGATGAGAGGAAGATTGTTAACTTCCATCGCATTTTTACATGAATGAGGCAAGTTTAACAGCATCGAAGTTGCAATACAAATTTTCGAAATTTTTAGTTAATTTCAATACGTTTGTGACTATACACGGTGCCTTAATTTTGTGTGGATACAAAACAATTAGTGACAATGTCTCAATCCTATTCTGTGTATATGACATATGCGAGCGAGGGCAGTGAGGGTTAGTTAAGCACACCATAGAACTTCTTATACTTGAGCGATAAGCTCACCATCACGCTGTGCTGTACTTTATCCAACGAGGCTCTGTCGACAGATTATGAGCGAAATAACCCTAACAGCAAATACCGAAAATATAATCCCTCCCTCTAATGCCAATTTTGGAAGCTACAAGATGGTAGCCCTAAACCAAATTTGACCTGTTGGTCGATCACTAACGCACCTTAAGCTTAATATCAAAGCAGCTAATACGAAAGTTAACCGGTCGGATCATCAGATGACAGAAATTGGCAAGGAAAAGGTCATTCTTCCCGGAACATAGAATGTACGCACTGTGCAGGATACTAGCAAACTGGCTCAAATATTCAAGAGATGATAAACTATAACCTGTTATTGGTAGGTTACAGCGAACTCAGATGGACAGACAGCGGTGAGAATAAAAGAATTAATGGTGATGTTTGCTCTACTCTGGCAAAGATCAATCGGAGAACTGAAAAAGCGCAGCAGAGATTCTAATTAAGAAGAACTCAGGAAATTACTTAGTAGTTGGTCTCCCATATCAGATAATAATATATTACGCAACTAATTTAGAAAAGTGAACGTTAGCGAGTACTTAAACGAATATACGAGTTCAGTAAAACCACTCTTCTAACGCGTTTCGTGTACTATTTTATCGCGTTGCATAAGAAATGTGAAATATTAATCTTCTATATATATAAAAATCAATCGCCGTGTGTTAGTAACGCAAAAACTTGAGAACCACTTGACCGATTTGGATGATTTTTTTTTGTTTTGTTCGTCTTACTCCCGAGGTGGTTTAGCAAAAAAGAAAATTCGAAAAAATCCAAAGGGAAAGCTGAAAAACTGAAAAAATTTCGAAAGTGTGTTTTTCTATACACTGTACGACTTTCTATACTTCTATACTTTTATGATTCTGTGCTTAATGGTTTGAAGGGTTTTCCCCATCATGTCATACTAAATGTCAAAACATAACCAAGCTGAGCAGAACTCGTTTCTTTGTGCTAAAGTACAATAAGCAGCTCCAGTTGATGTTATGCGTTTGTCAGTACTGAAGTGTATTGTTGGCGGCACTGTAAGTCTATGTCAAGTTCGAGGTTAGAAGGTTACGTTTTGTTTATGTCAAAACTGACGCAAAACCTAACCTGCTAACCTCGAATTTGACATAGACTTACAGTGGCACCAACAATACACTTGAGCATTGCCAAACGTAAAACGAGTAACCGTTGCTATGCAAAAATGTGTTGCTATGCAGAAAAATACCACATTGATAAACGATTTTCAGTGTAGAAACGTAGTACATTACCAAACCAAAACCAATAAAATAATAATCTCCACGTTCCACACTGTTGCGGTTTATGTTTGAAGTAACAGTAGCGCATTCTATAAGCGCAAAGTTCTAACGTTTAGCAGAGATTTTTTTACAGTATTTCGTCAATAGTGACGGGATGCTGCTATATTTTATACCGATAAGTGCCGCTTGCGTCACCTGTTGTTGCCTATAAAATATTTTCTTTTCAATCCACGTCAACAATCAACATCAGATAGCTCTCACAGACCATCATGTATAAAATCCAAAATTCAGCATTGGAACTTCTTTTTGAGCTAGCGAGCAAGTGGCTTGCATGAACCACTGTAGAATTTTGGACTTTGTAAATGATGGTCAGTGGGAGGCATCTGATTTCCTTCCTACCTGTATATCTACCAAACGTTCTGCCGCCTTGAGGCGTTCTTTCTAGAGATTACAGGAGAAAGGAATCATCAGAATAGGGCTGGCGGAATATTAGCACCTACTGCAACAACGGCAGCAGTTACAACCTTAGGTAGACAGGCTACAATCCATCGCCAACACGTTTGGCTCAAATTAGATAATAACGTTAAATTTGTCGTATTCTAGCCTCAGGTAAGCAAAACGCAAAGTTCAGAATCTCGCACTGATTTATCAGTCTACTACATTGATTCTGGTGGAAAGGCAAATATATTAATGCCATCATAAATCCTCCAACTAAACATAGAAAAGATAGCTGTTGTTGAAGGATATATCAAAAATACATTAATATGAAACAGAGTAGAGCGAACTCTTTAGAAAAAAGACACTGACCTCCGCAAAGAGAATGTTGCAATTGCAATCTTAATAAATAATGTGTAATTACTAGTAACATGATCTGACAAAAAAACAGGTGATCCAGATTCGGTTAGTTGTAGAAGAACCTGCTGCATTAGTATCGTTTCTTCTAAAGTCAAAACCAAAATATGAGATAGCTTACGAGGATGTGCTGAAAAATTGCTGGCTTTACATAAAAAGAAACGTGCTAGCGAAATATGAAACATATTTTTTATTATACCTGCATCAGAATCGCCGTTTAAAGCACGCCTGAGCGTGCGAATACAGGCGATTAAAGCTCGCCGAGCTTTAAAGGTTGTCAAGGAAACGACTGAATGCAACAACGGACATGGACGCGACAAAAACGTAAATAATTCTCCTAACTATAGTAGCAATATTATGATGCCCTCTCGATTTATCACGACAAAAATTATTTCTAAGTTTTTAGTGCGTAATTTATTTCCAGTATTGGAGGTATAATAAAAAATAGCGTAAAGTATTCGTGGATAACTGGTCTTTAAAACACTTGCTCTATTTCGAGCACTCCGGCTACGCCGTCGTGCTCGAAAACTCGCGCCTGTTTTAAAGACCTTGTTATCCACTCATACTTTAATATACTATTATTCAACGTACTCCTCCCTCAAGCTAACACATTGAGCACAACGCTTCTTCAGTTTTCTTAACCCCTCCAAATGTCCAAATAACGAGTGTTCATAAACAGTCGTCATCCCAGTAGGTTTTGACTTCAGAAACGTATGTCTATTAAAATTGAGAAAAAATGCGCTATGACAGAATGACAGTACTCAATGACGTTTCATTGTGTTGCACGAATTAATCAAAGACATAACATTTTGTTTTTCAAAGCAACTGGGATGACGACTGTTTATGAACACCCGTTAGAAGTGGGACGGTTGTCTCTCCAAAAACGCCTCCGTAGCTGCGATAACTTCCTCATTGGAGCCAAACTTGGTACCCTTCAGCTGTGGGAAGAGGTGGTAGTCCGAAGGGGCTAGATCTGGGGAATAGGGCGGGTGGTTCAACAATTCGAAGCCAATTTGGTCGATTTTCGTCAGAGTGTGGTGAGCGGTATGGGCAGATGCATGCACCGCACGCCATGCCTACATTATTAATGCGTGAAATGAAAAGTCTCCCACGTACGCTTATGTAACTGTGCATGCGCGCTACTGAATAGTTAACCATGCTGCAGTATTGTTTACACGGGCCTCACTTAATTCATTAGCACCAAAGCTTTTCAGCACAACCTCGTATAAGCAATTTGAGCAATGGTATAAAGAATTTGCTTAGAAGTGAACCACTGTTGTGGTTCACACGTTGTAAGTATACTTCAACCAATAACTATGAAGGAACATTGACGTAATTTTTCCACTAAGAAAAGTTTATCTTAATTTATCTCGAATACTGCGATATAAAACGCAGATTTGGCAAACAGGTGTTGATAACCGAGGAAAGAGCCAATCTTAAAATCAGCCATCGGGTTTCCCGGCTGTTCCAGCTAAGTATTATCCCGATAAAGATTTAATTTTACCTCAAACATTTGCTTCATCGTCGGCACGTCTCAGAAGTTTAAAATTCAAAATGGCATGCACAGCATCGGCGGATAATTAGTATTTGGCAAGCAAAGTGCATTTCTGACGGAAGGGAAAGCTGTAATGAAATCTGGGCGAAAACCATAAAGTGCGCCGGAATCTCGGACATATTTGCGAGGGCCCGGCCCCGTTTCTCTTAATAATGCTAGCAAATTGCACCGACTAACCGTAAAGAACAGCAACCCTTCTACTTTTAACTTATTAATTAATTAACAATCATCGCGAGTGAGAAGAAAGCGCTGCGAGAAGATGAAAATTAAAACCCGGACTAAATTGCCGCAATGAATTCCGGCAATGGGATATATTTATTAACTAATAACAGCCGACCAGGAATTTTCATCGTTTCGCGTTTTGCCGGCGAAAGCCCCGTTCGAATCGGCCGGAAATCGAGTTGTTCGCTTACAAATATACTTAAAAATCTGGGAAAGATGCGGGGTGCGTTAAATTTATGGCCGATTCCGGGAAAGTCCGGATAAAGCCCCACATAAGACGGGATAACGTGAAGGGGAAGGTCAAATGTTTTGCGAAGCGCATTATTCTCTTTTCGCTGTAGAACCCGAGATTTATTATTATAATAACTACATAATAATGTCGCCCGCCTCTATTAGATGATAGTTTAGATGGTTTATGGCCACTTTTTTAATACAGGCTTGCTTTCTTACTTAAAAGCAGCAGATATTCGAAAAGATCGATCATAGCGAAGGACTTTTTTCCTCTGGAGGTAACTGATTGTATCCAGGAAGTCTTATAAAACCAGTGCGGAAGAATTTTATTTTGTAAAAAACAGGCCACAGGAACTACTAGACAAGTGTCTTACTAGCACACTTAAAAGTTTTCATTAAGAGGGTGGGAGCGTGTATGATCTAATTCTGGCAGACTCTGTTTGCACACAATATCCGGCTTGAAGGACCATATATACTGATCTGTATTGATCAGTGACTTTGTTCGTAGTAGAAGTTAATAATAAAAGATCGCCGGTCGCCAGCCTTAGACGCCAAGTAATTGTGGCTAGGAAAGCATACCCAGCTAGTAATACTTGATCACCTAATTGTTAAAGATAATCATGCAACAAATAATTAACATACGACGCAGTTCATTCACAGTTATAGGTGAATTTTTCTTAATAGTGTCGTGTAACACTATAGGCGACCCGACCCAGTGCTGATAAGAATGCTGACATGTTACTCCGGCACATTCTTGAGCTAATTAAACCAAGATTAAACAGATATGTTCTGTTAATCTGATGCTTTCTTACTTAAAACTAGTTAATATTTAAAAAAGAGACCAGTTTCTCCTCTGCAAATAACTGGTAGTATTAATGTAATTTTCATAGATCCAATGTAAAAAAATAGTGGCATACTGAAAAACTCCCATAATGGGGGTAGGGTCTTCTCTGGTCCAATTTTGCCAGACTCTGTTTGCTTACAATAAAATTAACAATTTTCTGTTAATCTAATGCTAATAAAAATGAACAATATTTAATCTTACAGAACCTTTCTTCTCTGTCATTTTATAGTCAAGGGACAGTGTTAGGTAGATATTGACTTGATGTTTTTGAATAAACACCAAAAACTCTGAGCTTCTGTTGCGGTAAGCATATAAGACAGTAGCGAAAGAATTATCGATAACCTCGGCCGACGTCGAAGCGAAACAATCCGCCCCTAGAATTTCCCATTTTTTCGTGCAGGTTGCATGCGATAAATCATATCAATAACGTCATGCAGACTAATTTATTTCGAGTTTGGGGAGTTCGGCATGTATTTTTATCTCCCGCCCAGTTTCCTGACGAGCTCCTGGCACAGGAAGCCCTAACTTCTTAGGTCCTTGTTTTTGTGCGGCGCGCAAAAATTGAAAAGCATTGTAAAACAGCAAGGGCCGAAGAGCGGGCGCGACTCCTTCGAGTTCTTGCTTTCAGCAACCCTTTGCGTTTCGCACTAATAAATTAGATTTAGCATTGTGCCGTTAAACGGGCCGTTTTTACACGGCGACCCTCCTTCCTCAGACGCGGTTTTGTCCTGTTTTTTATCCTCCCCGTAATAAGTCATTTTAATTTGCGAGACGCTCAGAAGGTGGTTTAAAGAGAGAATGTCTGTTTGGCGCTGATAAATACACAATACTCCATTTTAAACGTTTAATTATTTGGAGTAATGGAAGTCGCCGTCTACTCCGATTTCCAGATTCAGGCTCACTTATTCCGTTATTCCATTCAATTATTCCTCAAACGATTTGGGTTTTTTGTTATCCAGCCTTGTAGACTTTAAATTAATCCGCATGCAACTGCAATTGAAGTTTGAGCTCGTCGAGCTCGATAAACTTCGGAATTAACGCGATTTTTTAGCCCAAAAGTAGCTAAAAGCATTTCGTAATTATTTAGTTCTGTGTGGAACGAGATTAAATTCATATTTTATTGCTTTCCTTTTAACTTCATAAACCTTCTAAATATTTCCTGGAGGCATTTCGCCCGATATACACCAACTGGATTTACATATTTCACGTATACAACTAGTTAAGGAGTTTAAAACTTTTTAAATGTTATAGAATAATACGGAAAAATGTTTTTAAATCTTGCTATGCTCATCGAATTAATTTTAATAGACATGTACTTTCTAATTATAAGATAGCACGTCTGATAACAAAAATAGGAACTATTTCGCTTGTTGTTTCCTTAATAAAGCAATTGATTTTATGTAAAATATTGGAATTCCGATTCTACTGTGTCACGGGAACTTAACCGTACTTGCCTGAGCGTATATGAAACAACATTTTAATATACAGCCAATGTGTACTTGTGTACTCTTTATTGTTTAAAACACTCCTGGAGCCTGTGGTTTGAAAATATCACAATTCGTTAAAACCCCTCACCACTCAAATATTTAACAACTGCTAAATATATATTTCGACAGCCAAGCTGTCATCCTCAAGCTACTGATGATGACAGCTTGACTGTCGAAATTCGTATTTAACAGTTGTTAACTATTTGCGTGGTGAGGAGTTTTAACGAATTGTAATATTTATTGTTTGTTAGTATATTCTAATAATTAGAATTAGTAAAGTGGAGCTTACGCCACTGGTAATTTATATGCGGACACGATACCGCACATGAAGGTGAAGGGCTGTGCAAGGTAAAAGTATACTTCAAACTGTCGTAGGCAGGCGGGCTGCCCTTGCTTTTCAGGGTGTGACCCAATTTCAGTTAAAAGTGAGCGTTCCTATATTTTTTCGCTAAACCAGAACAAAAAATATCGTAAGAGAGACTTCTTAACCTCACGGAAAATTCCAACGTCCTGTTTACATTATGCTTTGCGACCCATAGGAAGCATCTAAGTTCGCAAGTGGCGTTATAGTAAAAGCATCGCCGGGAATACTTGCGACGGACAGATCCAGGTTGTTACACAAGGAATTTAACGATCATCACTTAAGGTAGATGATTTATGCAGATTCCGTTATTTGCTAGAAGCCATCGGAGCCCAGAGCTGTATGAGTCAGCATGTGAGCACTAATTTTTATTATTCTATTCGCCTATTAAAAACAGTGTAGTAAACTCTCAGCATAAATGCATTATAGGAAAAGGGCAGTATTAATAAATACGTAAGGCATACATAGGTCCACGCTAGATGCCGCATAACAATTCGGCGCACAAATGTAGGAACCCACGAGACGTCACTCTACAATTTGGTGTTTAAACATAGTGACACGAGATGCCGAGTTACAACTTTCCAACAGCTAAGCGAAAGAGTTAAAGTACTGTTCTCTTTTTATATATCCGATATTAAGTCCATTGCAGTGATTAAGTTCCTTACCCAGCAAGGAAAACATTAATAATTAAGCGTAAGCAGTTGATTATGCTCGGCCTACGCTTCTTACACGATCAATAGACAGAGAACCATTCGAAGAAGAAATTAAAATGATAGATCAAATGACACGATCTTTCTTAAGTTGGAAGATGTCGGTTATGCAATGAAGTTCTAGCTTGTGAAGAAGAAAGATGGGTTGGCTTATTTCTGATCATACTATCAGCCTCCTCAAAAGGTCGTTGTAGAATCAATTAAAAAAAAGACCTGCTTCATACAACGCTTTCACCTCTTTTCTAGCCTTGTCGTATTTATCAAAAGTAAAATTGCTGGACGGTTAGCTAATGATACTATCAGCTTTTTAAAAACTCTGTTCACAAGAGTAAATATCTACCCACAGGAAACACGATGTCACCGAAAATCCACACACTATCAAATCGAAAACCGGTTTTCAAGCGATATCGTATTCAGAATAAGAATCAGAGTAAAATTGCTTAACTGATAGTACGGTATCAATTCAGTATAAAAATTATATTAGAATAATGCGACTTGTTTTCTAGGAAACACGCCAAAACTGATTTCTAGGCAATGCCAAAATATCAAGAATACAATTTCCAACTGCCCATGCCAGTTTTTATTTTCTTCCTTCACTTAATTATTTTCCTTGGCTTTCCAGTGACTTCGTATACACTATACTGTTGAAACTCGTCTCATATTAGTTACTTTTAGTGTATCAACACTCTATCTCGCTTCATTCGGTAACGACCGTGTAAAATAGATATTACCTGCTGTACTATTATATTATCTTCTTTATTATCTACTACAATTATATTGGTTCGCACCCGATCGTTTATTATTGCATCTTTTCAGGGCTCTGCTGTAGACTGTTGTTACCAAATGTTCGATACAGGATACGAAAAAGAGTGGATTGTGGATTGTACGTCCTACAGCACTTAGGCCACTTTTTCGTGTACTACTACTAGTGTACTACCACTACCTTAAACTACCTTTATCTTCATCGGTGTTGTTATAGACTCTTAACCAAACTAATTTTAGTATCGTTATGAGCTTCATTACCGCACTGAGTGCGGTAATGAATATTACCGCACTCTTTTTGTATCAAGAAATACATTGAACCAGAATTTATTGATGAAGATAAAATATTGAACATAACACGTTTGCTTATGGCACTTAACGAAACTATTTTGATTGCCGCAAATTCGGCTCACCGCCTCGTTTTTAGCAATCAAACTCGTGTCGTTAAGATGCTCATAATCAAACTTGTATCGTTAATATCTATAAACTACCTTAAACTACCCTTAACCTAACCTATGGTAAGGGGTTTCCTGAAGCTGACAACTGCCGAGGTCCGGATTCGAACCATCGGCCACAGACTCCCGAAAAACCCCTGTGACCTCGACTGCAAGTGGTCGCCGCACTCGCCTATCGAGGTCCCCACGAAAAAGAGTAAGAAGACATGCATTCTATGTTAGTGATGGGCTTATTCGAATGAAAAATAACCGGTTATCCGGTTATTGAAATAACCTCTGTAACTCGGTTTTCGTTCCAAGTATTCGAATGAAAAATAACCTCATCGTGATACGTACTACGTGCCGTATCTCAGCGACCTGCGAGTGATCGAAATTCTGTAAATAATACGTGATTCATAACCATAAGCAAGGCAGATTGTACTGATTGACCCAAGTGAGGCTCGCGGCTGCTTGTTGATGTTATTAACACATTTGAAACTCCCAGTCGACCAGTTAAATTGATGGGGCCGTTCCTATTAAAGATAACGCTCTGCTGAGTATGAGATTTGCCGAAGCTGTGTTGATATTAATTTATAACGGCCTAAATTTTTGCTTCGAATCGCGGTTGATTATGCCTAATAAGGGATAAACAGAAAGCGAAATAAGATTTTCCAATATCGTAACAGATTTATATTTAATTTTTAATAACGGAGCAGTCGTCATATGATATGAACGTGGCACAAGAAGTGGATTTCGATGTTTAAAATTTTAAGTGTGCGTCCTTAGAACCGCGGAAGGCTGAACGTAGATAAATTATGGATTCTAAAATATACCGGTAGGATGTGCAAGCGAAGGGAAGGGTGGCTACTAGAGAATTTTAGGAACTAAAAATAGATTCAATAGATACTTTGTATTCGCATATTTATAATTTCTTTATGATTAGTATTGATATAGCTATTCTCAACGGTTTAAACTCTTTAGAAATCAAATAAAAATAATTTATACAATTATTATAATAACGATTAACTGAGTTCCTCTGCTATCTGCAAGTTACGATGCCGATTCAGATGACGGTGAACCGCCAACCGGCAAACCGGCGAAATCGAAACGAATCGAGAGCTAAAATTTATTCGAATGATTATTCAAATAATCATTCGGTTATTAATATCATTCGAATGCAAATAATTCGGTTATGAAAATTGTCCGGTTATGCCCATCACTATTCTATATCACCTGACCTTCAGCTGGTACTCTGAGCACATCTTCAGAAAAACTCTTCATCACTTAAAAAACGGCAACGGCTCCTAAATAGTGCCTTCGTCAGGTGTGAGACCTACGAGCTACTACTGAACGTCAAGAAGATCAAGTATATGGTAGTAACCAAAGACGCAGTAGTAGATATAAACGTAACAGTAAGAATAGTATAAGCCCAGAAGGACGCCAAAATGATATATTTCGGGTCTACGGTTAGCGAAGACTGGAACCACTCGCTGGAAATTCGATGTTGCATCGACAAAGAATGTATTAATTGTTTGTTACAGCTGTATTATTTAATAAATTTAATAAATTGAAAAAACATGACTATTGTGAGTCATGTTTTTTCGTTAGAAGATTTTGGAGCTAATTTTGTTGTTAATATCAATCTTTACTAATGGTTGTAAGTGAAATCATTAGTTGTGTCATAACATGTTAGTTATTTTTCATTAAAAATCATTTTAAAGTAACGTTTCGCTATTTAATATAGCTTCTTCAGACTTGATACAAGTTGTTTACACAATTTAAAAATTGTTGGGACACACACATTTAAAAGGCACAAAAGTTTTTTATCTTTTGTTTTGTTTTTTCTTTTTAATGTTTACATATGTTTCAAGTCATAAAGTGGTTATAGTTTTATACTATCAATTTCTGTTTTAGTTTGGTTTAAGAATAGTGTAAAATTGGATTTCACCTTTTGTTATTTTTAGTAGTTTGTGGTTAATTGGTTAGTTGTTTGATTTATTTCCTTTTTTTATTTCCTCTCTTTTTCCGCTTTCTTAGACCTGTTATGGATGTTTAATAGGTAAGAAATGTTAGAATTATATTATAAATTATTTCTGGTGTTATTTATCTGGTATTTCTTTTTTAAGTTAAGATTTCGTATTTTTATTTTGATTTTCAAAATGCTTTTATTTGCTAATTTTCCTTTAGTATTTTAAAGTTTTCTACATTTGTGTTGGTGTTCTTCCACCCTGGTTTTGAGGTTTTTTAAGTTGTTTTAATTTCTATATATGTATTTTAGATACAAAGGAATCCTTTATTTTGTATTATTTTCATTTGGTTTTTTGTTTTTTAGTTTCCTGTTTTTCTTTATTATTGAACCATCTGTTTTGGTATCACTTTTTGTTTTCAAACGAGCAAAATCGCCACTAGTTTAAATTACTCTTTAAGAATTTGTTGTAGAAACTTATCAGTTTCGTTTATGACATTTTTCAATTGAAAACTTTTGCATTGTGTTTATTAAGATTTTTCTTAAAGTGGTAATTGGCTTTTTGTTTTAAAAGTTTTGCTGTTCTTGTTTGTATTTCTTTATAGCTTGTTGTGATTATTTAAAAATGGGATGGGCAAACGTTCTCGATTTTTTGGGAAATCTGTTTAGGTTAATTAGTAGGTTTGGAAATATGTTTTTTCCTTTTTTTTTTGGTTAATTATTAACTTTTTTGAGTTTACTTGTGTTTGCTTTGATTATTCTTAGCAAGGCTTGGCCATCTTTGTTTAGGCTAATTTTGTTTTGTGTATTTTACTTTCTGGTGTTGAGATCCTAATTTTCTTTGCATTTGTTGTTGTAATTAAATTTGTAATTTACTGTTTTTGTTGTAAATTTTGTGGGTGTTGGCCAGGAGCCTTCTGAAATTAATTGGCCATCTTGGTTTCAGAAACCTGGTTGCTGTCAATGTTTTACATTCTCTTCTGAGACACGAGCGCATCGTTTTATATAGATCTCATTTACCATATGATGGCGGAAATAGCACATAAGAAATCTTGGTAGACAATATGATGTTAAGCTTTCCTGAACCCTTCCCCCCCCCTCCCAACACCCCAAAAAATAAATTTCAAAATTTTGGTTCACTTTCAAGTAAACGCATTCTTTTTGTACATAGTGACTGTACTATTCTATTTTTTCTAGGTCGGCTTCTGACCAGAATTGCAATCTATTTGTTTCAATACTCTTTTCTAGATTTAAGTGTCTCCATTTCTCTGAAATCATGCTATTCTAAGCTTTTTCCAAATAACATCGTCATTAGCATTAGCAACGATAATGCCAAAACCATCAACTTTTATGGGCCCCACTTTCTCATTAGTTGCTAGTGTTTGTGAATACGCTATAGCCAGCTTTTCTAAATTTCATCAGCAGCATTAAATGTATTTTTCTATTTCTATCATCTTTCTACGAATTTCAAAAACAATCCCTAGAATACGACTCTGTGCACTTTTGCCCCACGTTGTACATCCAGCATGTAGTAATTTCTTACAAGATGCCCTAGATTGCGAGACCATTTCCTATTGTGCACCCACACATAAAGGGGTTTCGTGGGGCGCCTTTCTTATACACATAGCCGGCATTGCAATAGCTAAATTCAAAGGGTGCGTACAGCAGAGGTCCTTGCATAAATTTCCATTTTCGCTCTGTAAGACGGTCGCTGTTTCTCTTCAGCGGCGAAAGTCTCCGAGAAGAAGCAGGATGGAGAGCGGGCCCATAATTACCGCTTCAGGAAGCGGTTAAATTTTTGCAAGTGTAAACCCTCTGATGTCCTAGCGGGGTCATTCATTAATTATAAGAAGGGGTTGTTATGTCGTCCGTAACGCAATTTCGGCATTCACAAGTGGCGGATTTTAGTGCGCGCACCTATTTTAAAGTCGTACGCTAAATACCTGCGCCGTGAAGTTTTTCCAAATAACTAAAACTTTGCTTTTAATAAGGGATATCTGATTGCAATACATTTATGTTAACTGAATGTAAATATATGATCAGTTTTTTCTTACAATACTCAATGCAATGAAATTTAAAGTATAATAATAGTATTTTATCCAACACCTCCTAGTTATAAAGCTATTACTAGATCGATTTTAGACATCTAAGTGGCCCTTCATCTACTTGTGGGATAAAACCGTAAGCCACTAGTAAGATAAAAACCATGTCACTCACTACTGCATTGTTAGTAGCACTGTCAAGCTATGTCAAATTCGATATTTGTAGGTTAAGTTTTGCGTCAGTCGGTGTCAAATAACAAACAAAACCTAACCTACTAACCTCAAATTCGACATAGACTGACAATACACTTCACTACTGCTAAACGTAAGTATAACACGAATCTCTCGGTTAGTATTTTAGTACTATTTGTTGTCGGAAAACTGATGTAAAGCAAGTAGGCCTTCATATGCCCTTTTTTCCAACCCGATGAACAAGGTCTAGGCATGCAGAGTATCAGGTATACAAAGAATAATTGAAAATGAACAGGGCTATGCAATTCTCTACCCATCGTAATAATAAAATAACGTTGCACGCAATTGCAAAAACGTCGGTTAAGTCACTTTGGCAGTTCTATAAAATTTTTTAAAAATATGGTAACCTTCTAAACACATTGTTTCAAATGTGTAACATGTGTTGCATAACCCTGTTTATTTTCAATGATTCTTGTAAGTGTACCTTAGTCCTACTTAGAATTTTGCCGAGACATGCAAGAAATCTTTTACATGCTACACATCGTAGTAACATGGGACCCACTTTTAATCACTTCTGAATGATGGCGTTCGAATTCTCGGCCCTTAGAGCAGTAGCCAGAATGCTTAACCACTGGAGCCCGGCTAATCTCTCGGTTATTTCCAAATTTTCACTATGACTTTTCACAGCTGTCAGTACAAAATGTATGTTTTTCAGATATTTATTGAGTTGTTAGATAATAGTTATTTACTATACAAGTGGGATAACAGCATCATTAATATACGTGTGTGTAAGTTACAAACGAGTGCGTAGCACGAGTTATGTAAGCTTGTAATAAGCACACAAGTATATTAATGATGCATTATCACACATGTATTGTAAAAAATTTTATCTACGACTGCCTAAAATTGAGAAAAGTGCATTAAGAGAAATGTCAGATCTGTCATTTTCAAAAATATTTTAGTAGGCAAATGTCATTATGTCATTCATTTGACACTATTTCAGTTACGTAATGAAGTCATTACACAACTCAGTTGCGTAATGAAACCATTACATAACTGAGTGGTGTAACGAGCTTTATTACCTAACTGAAATAGTGTCAAATGAGTGACGTAATGAGTTACTTATCCCACTGGAGTAGATAAAACGTTATATTGTATTCGTGTTTTAGTTGCGCTTTATTCACTCAAGAAAATTAAATGCTCGAACTTCGTTCTCGAATTTAAACATTCTTTCGTTGATAAAACGCCTTCTAAAACACTTATACAATAAGTTACTATTTTTGCATAGTGGTCACGAAAGTAGTTTTTTTTAAACGAAAAATCCTTAAAAAAGTACACTTTTTAACTACTTTATTGAAATTTTGAATTGTCAATTTGACAGTTGTAAATTACGAAGTTCGTTTCGAGTTACAAGAGATCACTATGCAAAACAACTACGTGTACAACACGTTTTGAAAGTCCCTTTTTTCATTCATTTGCTTGATTAACTCGGGCTTCGCCTTCGTTAATCAAACTGTAAATTCATGACAAAAAGTATGACTTTCAAAACTAGTTGTACATAGTAATTTAAGATATAAGTGGGTAAAGCTCGTCTTTAGACTACATATGCTTTACGCATGTGTATCATACAATATTTTATCTACGATAGAATCTAGAAAACAAGGTAAATATAAAAAAAATATTTTAAATGTAAATTAGGATTACTAGCAAACGGTCGTAATTTTGCATGGTTAAAAATTTTAAACACGTTGCTACTGACGACGTGAACTAATGAAAACATGTTATTAAACAGTCGTTTTACAAACTTAAAACTGCCAACTAAAAGTCAATTTTGCACACTGTCGTAGATAAATAACTATTACAGCATTGTTCCCAAAACAGCCAGCTTAATAAATGGGATATTTTAGGAAGCTCGAAAATAACAACACATTTGAATTAATTAATGTAAATACTACATTTTCGGTTTTGCATGTAATGAACTCCCCTACAAGTTTACAGACTCTGTTTATCAAAATGTGTTTTTCTTCTTCTTCTTCTTCGTACTACTAGGATTTCCCCTGTTTGCCAATCACTATGAAACCTATGCAAAATTGTAGCAATGAAAACGATAAAATACAAAACAGATATATAAAAGAGAGGCAGTCCAAGTACAACCAGTAGTAGACAGCTGAGAGAAGACATGAATAAGTTACTAGAATGGCTGCGGATACAATACCAAAACAGATCCTTGAGACAAGACCAAGAAACAAAAGGAAACAAGGAGCAGCAAACACAGTGGGAAGAAGAAGTGAATAAAAAGGCAAATATTAGAGCGAAAACTATTTGAGAGCGAAAAATAGTCGAGATATTCCAGAAATGGGTAGAAATCTTACGCCTTAAGGCAAGAAAAAAAAGAAGATAGTGAATTTATACCAATAGCGAATGGATGATTAATTAAAATTTTATTTTGGGGTCGATAAATTTGCTAGAAAGTCATAACAATTCAAAAAATAACACGAAAAGTAGACCACACTTACCACATGACAGTATACAATAGTGCGAGTTCTTAAATATTAATTCTCAAATGTTTGATAGATCTCAAATTCGTATGCTTCTTTCTTCCAAATAATTCCATTTTCTAGTACAATATCTATGCAGCCGGGGTCGGTAGCTCAGTGTAAGCATCCTGATGACTGCTGATCTAAGGGTCGCGAGTTTGATTCCCGGTCCCGTTGAGGTTTTCAAAAATTTAAAAAAATGCAGATGAAAGCCTTTACAGAATTCCATCAAAAGAAAAAGGACAAAGGTTAAGGTCATTTCAATTCCCCCAACTGGGGGCGGGCTACTATAGAGACCTTCCGTCCCTCTTCAGCCAAGGACGGGAAACTCGGGATGGGTGAGAGAAAGGAGGGGTGGAGACTGGAAGAAAGGTCAGGAAAGGTGGAGAAATACTGCCCCGGCATTCACCTCAGAGAAGCTACTCTGTTGACTCAGGAAAACCACCTAAAAACCTGAATCAAGGCAGACGGTCGCGGGAATCGAACCCACGACCTGCCGAATGCTAGGTAGGCGTGCAACGCACTAGGCTACGGAGCTCGGTAAATGCCATCATTTGGAAGTGATGTAAAGCCATGGGTCCCATGTTACTACGATGTGTAGCATGTAAAAGATTCCTTGCTAGGGTTGGAACTCCTTAGTCTCGGCAAAATTCTAAGTAGGACTTTGACCATATAACCAAAGCAGTCGGTGTTTAAAGTACCTTGTACTCTGCATGGCTTGACCTTGTCCATTAACAAACAAACAAACAAATATCTATGCAAATTAGCATTTAAAAAATATAGCATTAAGAAGGTAAGGAAAGATCAGGCAAAAAGCAGGGCTCCACATTACCACTGCTTATGTTTAGAATAAGCTTTAGATTCGTTGTAACGAAAAGATGTATATGGTATCTCCTAACAGCAGTTTAGGGTTTAGTTTTTGAAAGAATTCGACAAAACGCGATCTGATTGGAAACAATAAATATAATTGCACAAAGAATGGAAATAGTGACAAAATATACTATTAAATTTATTCTATGATGAAAAACATTAATGAATCAATTCGCATAATAGCAATAGGTAATGTGAAAACATATTTATTTTTTCTATAGCAAATGTTAAAGTGTGCTTTAATCGACTCAAAACAAAAGGTCAAGTGTTACTTTAACAGCAAGGGTAGATAAAGTAGCACTTTAACATCGAGGGTAGATAAAGTAATTTAATTTTCTAACTTTTATTAAATTAAATATTACCTACAGCTTCGTATTAGCCTAGCAACCCAATCTAGCTACTGAGATTTTAAAATGTGACTGACTTTCCTTATTTTCTTTTGAAATTGTTAAAGTTCTTGCTATAGACAAAAAATGTATTATACGCGACAATAAAGTTATTACTATCCACTCTTGAATCATTAAAGTCTCGACTTCGTCTCGACGTTAAACGATTCACTCGTGGATAAAATTTAACTTTATCGTCTTGTATAATAAATTACGATAGTTTTATTCCATAAAACAATGTCAGAGTGTAATGGGGTCCGACAGTTCAATGGGGGAGAAATTGGTAATTCTATATTTTTGTTTGATTGTCCCAAATTATGATCGTGCCCAAAAAATACATGACAATCCCGGAAATGTATAGGTGCCACCCGCTGCTGTAAGCATGGAGATCAAGCGGAAATCCTTCCAGCAAGACAAAGACTTTTCCTGACTTGGTAATAACTTACCTAGATTCTTATAATAATAATGCGTTGTACTTTTCCTAAAAAGGAGCTGTCCGTTTTCAGTTTTATGCAAATAAAAAAACGTGTCAAATAAGAAAGAGATAAAATATCAAAGCATCTATTAAATTTTACTGCACGGCAATAGCCGTCTGAATTTACAGGAGTCTTTTGAACAAATAAGTGCAAAATAGCTAATAAGCGTGTAAGCTGAACCTGGCCGGTGACTTCACGCCGGCATGCTAAGCCATTACGACGCAATCTACAGTTTACAATTTTGAACTGTAACTAACATATAATAGTATGGAAAGCGCATGCACTAAAACATATGGCAAAACACATCCCCAACTTGTCGCAATTCAAAGACGGTTATAATGGTAAATATTCGAGTAATGTACAATTAGAAACAGCGGAAATACATATACGTATTATTGACTTCACTGAAAACGATCAGTTAGATCTGAATGGTACCCAAAACCTCGACCACAGCTAACCACAAATTTACCTGGGCAAGTGCGAGAGAGGTGGGTCGCTGCGTCCAATCTGCGGTGTGGAAGAAATAGGGAACTAAATGCTTTCCCAGAACGGAAGTGAAGACGGTAAAAGAAAAGTCACAACCAGACAAATCCTACAAGAGTCGCAGCTAAAGTGCCCTTTAGAATTTTCTCAATAGATGCAGTACGTCAAAGATACTTCGAGGATGTGCTCATTAAACTCATTTTGTTAATCTGACAATGTCCAAACGCCAACTTGAAAGGGGCTGATGCAAGCTGATTAAGCGATGTCTGCCAGTGCCTCAGTAGTCACAGCTTCTTTGTTCAACCGTCAATTGCTGACTGCCGGGAACGCGGGTTGCCTCTGTGCCATACCACTTAAAGAACACGTGCCTCAGTTCTCTGACTTGACAGGTTCGTGACGTCAGTTAAAGAAAGCCAGTTGTGACCACTGCTACATGATTGTAATTATCGGTTATAATTGTGCTTTGTTATTAGACAGTTCAGTTACTGTCTTGGTTGGTGTTTAGTGGTGTGCGTGTGAGTGATTTATTATCATTATTGCACAAATAAACACGTAAATAACTAGGTGGTTGTGAAATAAATGCATTGTTACATCCTCATATTAAATTTACTTTTGAAATTGAACACAATAATTCTTTACCTTTTCTGGACATTTTGATTACTAAAAACAATAGTTCTACAACTATTTTTTTAAATTTCAGTATTTATAGGAAGCCCAGTTGTACTGACCATACTATCCCTTATTCTTCCTTTCACCCCTTATCCCATAAACTTGCTAATTTTCAATTTTTGTTCAGACGTTTACTTTCAATTCCTATGTCCATAGAAAACTTCAACAATGAATTTAACATCATTAAATACATTGCTATCAAAAACGGTTATCCTCTTCAACTCATTTTACCTACTTATTATAAACTCCGTATTAAATTTTCTACAAACTTAACCCCTATCAATAACCTTGATAACAAAACTTTTTATTCAATCCCTTATTACGGTACTATCTCGATGTCCATCAAAAACATACTGAGTAAATACAATTTTCAAATTTCTTTTTCTACTACCAATTCCCTTCAGAAATTGGTAGTTTTCAATAAAGATCCCACCCCTTTATTAGATAGATCTGGTGTCTACCGTCTTGACTGTTAGTCATGCAACTGCTTTTACATTGGTCAGACTGGACGTACTTTCAGAAAAAGAATCAAAGAACATTCTGCTTGCATTAAAAACAACAACTTTAATATTGACCAACCTAATAAATCAGCTTTTGCTAATCACATTTTGGAACATAACCACAACTTTGATCCTAATAAAGGTTATAAAATTTTACATATAGCTAATAAAGGTAGGTTGTTGAATTTACTCGAAATTTTTGAAATTATGTCTAACAATAATGAATACAGACTCAATGAAGTCACAGATTTTGATACTAATTACATTTTCCTCAAAATTAAATAGTTGTTTTGTCTTTGCCTTTTTTGGTTTTAACTTTGTTCTTTTACTTTCTGACCCTCTCTGGTAATTTCAGTGTCATTGAATTTAGGGACTTTTGATCTGGTTCTAGTTACTTTTGTACTGACCGTAAATTTCCCATTCTAGTGCCCTCTCCTTCACAGAATGGTTGCTATTTTACTTGCCGTTTTTTAATTTGTTAAATTTGATGAAATAACCAGTACAACGATCTTTATAACGTAGTTTACTGGTTATTGAATTAATTTTCTTCTCCAATGTGGTGTTCTTTGTGAATTTTTTATTACTACCTCGCCTTCAGCGCTTAACCTCAACTTAACCTATAAATTGGAACACGTGGTTTCACCTGTTTTATAACCAGTAAGTTGTTCTCTTTACATTGTACACTATTGTTAACCATATGCCTCTGTAGATGATCATTTTGGCCTGAAGATGAAGCCAGTTTGGTTTCGAAACATGTCGCCTTTTTAATAAATGTACGTGGAGAAGACTACTGCGTTTTATTGCTTCTAATTAAGACACCTCCACTATCAGCATGATGGATCACCTCCCTGTGCATTGTTACTGCATGGCGATTTGCTAGCGTTTCAAAAATGGATTACAGCTATACCAAGGGCAGATTTTACTTCAACTAAACGCACCAAGGTATCCGAGCTGGTTTAGAAGTTTCTTACAGAGGTGTTGCGTTCCAGTAATTTGATTTAAAATAAAACTAAATGATTTTTAAACCAAGTTATTTAGTTTATTTTCTTCAGTGCTATTGTCGTAACGAGTAATGAGTAGCGAATATTAACTCTACATCCCATGCTTTGATTAAAAACTATTGTAGTAAAATAAATAATAATCGATTGAGCAACACGCATGATCAGACGCTCAAAAACGTCACAGCAAAATAATATTGCCTATCAAGATCTATTCGAAATAATTGAATAAACACATACACCCATATTGGTTATAATATATCTGATCACCAACGTGGATTTAGAAATAGTGTCCACGACTTCTGCGATTCACAGTTTTTATGAATTAATGATGCAACCAATAGAGAAAGGCGGGTGCCCTATTGGGATCATATGCCATCTCAAGATCAAACACTACTAAACGCCCTCGACAAGTACGAAATATGCGGTTTGGTTCTGGATCGAATGTTAGATTTTGTAAGCAATAGATATCAATGTGTCAATGCAAAACATAGGCATGTAGATGGTTTGCATGATATTTCGTCAGATAGGAGGGTTATTCATGTAGGTGTCCGTCATGGTTCTTATCTTATTTATATTATACCAATATATTAACAGCCTAGAATGTGTTTCTGATTCACCTTATTTTATTATGTATCTCACAAAGAAGACTATGTAAGGACGCCTTATCAAATGTAAATAACTCGCAAGCTCACATCTTCTACCTTATTTATATATTAAACCATTATTACTTATTAATGATTAGTTATATCTAGTTATGCATCTCTATCTTCCTAATTTCAGGTCTATTATGATTCTGTCTATCAACTAGCACGATCTTGGTTTTCGTTGTGCTTAGTTTAAGGCCGAGAATCTCACTTTCATCTTCAACTCACTTTCAAAGCTGGCGTATAGCTCTTCGTCACTTCCTGCTGATATGGTTGTATCATCTGCGAATTTGGGATTTTTCGTCCGTTAACTACTGTGCTTCGTTGCCGGTCTTCTACATCCTTCTCATTACTACACGTTCTCCATACGCATTGAACAGATGGGGTTGAAAGTTTTTGGAGTTGATTTTGTTGACCCCGATATGACTTTTAATGTTAACAGAGATATGTTATCAGAGCTATCAGGTGAGTAGGTACTGGGTAGTCCCATTTGATCCAGTGTCCACAATCCTGGCCATTTATTTAACTTTGTCGAAGGTTTTACGGTAATTGATGAAGCGTAAGTACAACATATTATTAAATTCTCGAGACTTTTTAATTATTTATCGAATATTGAGAATCTTCTGCCGTGTACCTCTTCCTTTCGAAAGGCCTGCCTGTTCAGCTAGAATTTGTGGCTGAATTTATGTCTTTATTGATAAAGTTTGGAAGTAATGGCATTTAAGATTGGTGTAATGGTGCGATAGTTATCACCTTTTTTGATCAATTCTTTCTTGTAGATCGTTTCTTTTGATCATCTTGTTCAATTGTTCGTCGATTGTCGACTATTTTGTTGCAAAGTCGATACTTTATATCAATGAAGTATTTCAGATGTAATCTAATCGAGACCGGGAGCTTGATACCACTTCAGTATTTTAAGGGCTCATTCAATTTCACTTTTTAAGCTTTCCGGTTCTTCGTTGCCTAACTCATCATACAGTCGAAGATGTAGTTTTTACAATGTCTCCACGTTGCTGTCTTAACAGAGGCATTGGGATTTTTGATGGTACACGTTTTTGGTTTAACGTCCCTAGTTGAAATTGTTGTCTTTCTGAACAAGTCTCTAGGTTAATTTCTGACAACACTTGTTTGTACCCCTTTGTATATTTTCTCGAAATTCAAGAATGTTCTATTTCTTTATTTGGCCCATGTGCCATTTCTTTGTTATCACTTGTTTGTAGACCTTTCTGTTTTTCTTCTCTCAATTTTTGATAGAGTATTATCGAAAATGCAGTGTTTATGATTCTCTTTTCAAGAGTTTGCTATTTTTGATCTGCTTTTGAAAGACACTGCTTCATACTGTGCCATATATGCTGTGGTGTTGAGACAAAGGGATATTTTTATAAAATCCACCTTACCATGAAAATGCATAGAAAGTGGATATTTTCTAGCTTTAGTTAATAAAATATGTTAACAGTTTTGATAACGATTTGAAAAAGGGAGAAGAGTAAACTTAAACCTAAATGCTTAACGCAACAAGTCAGTGGACCAAAAACGAACCATTAAAGAATGACTGGCGAAAGAAGTGAAGTGAAATTTAGGTGTATGCAATTTTGATGCTACAGGGAATCGATTTGAGACGACTTGAAACGGGCCATCTGGCATCCCTGGCCTGTTATCCTTATTTTCATATTTAAAAGCAAGAATAAACTTATATTTCTTATACGTATTTTCTAGGGTATTAGATTTTAGCAATGTATTTAATATAAGCAAATGTGCCTGTGTACCGCGATATACGCAACATTCAAGCTTGTTCGCGGGATGAGGGGAGTTTTCAATTCATACAGATTTCACGAAGAAGCAGGAGTACGTACGTGTTCCTGTCTTGGTGCGTACCCGGCGGTGAAGTGACCTTCGCCCTATAACGGGTATTAAACAGAAGCGACTTCAACAGCTTCCCAGTAAGTAATAATAATAATCTTTATTTAGTTATAAACTATTTTAAGATTTACAATTGTTTACTTATTTACTTAAATAATAAGTTTTCTTAACATAATCGCGTAGATTTTTTTTAAACTCATAGATATTTTTAGTTCCTTTAACTTCAATTGGAAGGTTATTATAAATTTTGAAGCCTTTATAAAAGAAACAATTTTGAGAAATGCTTTTTGTAAGTTTGGGTAATCTAACATTCTGCCTATTTCTAGTACTATAAATTTGAATATCACTACCATAAACTAAGTTGTGGTTCATATATTCAGGTTAACAGGTTATTGACTGCTTTAAAAACTAACAACAAAGAATTGAAATAAATACGTTGCTTCATAATTAACCATTGTAAACACTCTAGCATCGCAGAAATTCTTGTATATTTCGAACAGCGTAATATAATACGCATTACTCTGTTCTGCTGTTTTTGCATTCTAGCCAATTCTTGTTCATGACATAACAATAATATACTAGAGCAGTAATCGATGATTGTTTTGAAAATCATAATTTTAGACTGTTGTTGCGATACGTCTAACGTTGGGGGTTTCACTTCGATCCGAATTTCGCGATACACTGATTTAGAGTTCTACTTGAGAAATTAAAGACTTCAGTAGCTTAAAATATGTTTATTTACAAATTTTTCGGAAGCGATCTATCCGCTACCGAGGTCAGTTAAGATCTGCCTTCACCAAAATTACCGCTTTTACAGGTAAACTTGTAAAAGCTATTTAGATTATGGAAACCTGCAAATTGTTGCGGTCCCACGCAAAGAGGCACGTAAAAGCAATAATATTTACAATTCATGTCCGGCTCTTTTTCTGGAAGAAGCTGTGACACTGTTCGGCACGTTTTTCCCAGGACAAATATGATGCTAACTTCGTCCCTATACATAATTACATTTGAGTTAGACACTAAGCTAAGATTAAATAATATTAATTACTAACGTCCATTCTCAATATAATCTAGAGTTTATCATGTTACAGTTGGGATTCCTAACACTGTATACTAAGCTTATTAGAAATTCTACTGATTAAGCCTATTTTCTTAACTACCTTTTTAATTACATAATCTACGTGTGCTTTGAAGTTTATTTTATCATATATTATTACTCCTAGATATTTAACTTGAGATGCCTTTTCTATTTCTAAGTTTTAAATTTTAATTTTATTAACCGATTCTGCCTTAGTACCTGATAAAATTATTGCTTTCGTTTTTGCGATATTCAGTTTGTTTATTACATTTTAACCACTTAGAAATAATTTCTATATTCATTTTATTAATAGCATATCTAACATCTTCGTCAGTAACTGTCACTAATGTATCATCTGCAAACAGATTTATGGTGCAATGTTTCAGATTCAATTCCAAATCGATTATATACAAAATAAACAATAATGGACCCAAAACAGAGCCTTGGGGTACACCCAAGTTGTTTTCCATGTAGATTGACTGGCACTGATCGAAGTGTGTAGTTTGTAGTCGATGAGTGAGATAACTTTGAAACCACATATTTTCGTTACCACGTATTCCATATTTATGTAGTTTATTCACTAGACCGCTGCCTGTCGATAGTCTCAAATGCACGTTTATAATCTAGAAAAACAGTAACTACTTTTATTTCATTCTAAGTCACTTTTCCAATTCATGAGAACCAAGTTTAACGCCGTTTCACAAGAATGTTTAGTTCTAAATCCTGATTGGTTTTTACTTATAATGTCATGTTCATCTAAGAAGATTTGGAGATGATCTTTCACAATAAGTTCGATAATTTTCTCGTATACCGGTAACACATTTATTGGTCGAAATTCTTCGCACTTATTAGTTAATTAAACTTTAGGTACTTGAACAACTCTAGATATTTTCCATGATTCTGGAAAGCTCCCTGTTCCGAGAGACTGATGTATTAATTTAACAAATATCTCACCTACAACTGGTAAGGCATCTGCAATTACAGCAACTGTAATATGGTCGAAGAAACCCTTTCGTTTTAATTAATTTTAATTTTTCAAACTGCTCTAAGAATCTTGCAATACTGGCACTTGGAGAACGATACACAGCAGTGTACAATTCGTTATGAAATCCTTGCGTTATGTAAATGCATAGCAGCCGGAATTCATTATTAAATGAAAAGTTTGACACTATTTTGAACTTAATATTATTACGCACAACGATTGCCACTCCGCCCGTATGGCGAATTGCCGAATTACAACGAATGGTGACGTAACCCCGAAAACTTATTTCACAGTCTTCAATATTCTCTGTGAACCTTGTTTCACTTAAAAACACGATATCTGGAAGTCTGTCTTCAATTTCCTCCATATGTTTTAGCATACTTTGTGCATTTGAATAAATAATATCAGTATTTGGTTCTGTTATTCTAAAAAATCTATCTTACTTCTTTCTTGTTCTAGTTTACGTTTGTAAACTGCTCAGTCAAATCTCCATGCAGACTGATCTACATCTAAATTAATTTTTAGTTTTTCTTTAGCATTACAGCAGTTCACACATTTGTTTTTCTTCGTCGCTAGCCTTACATTCTTTCAAAAGAAGAGAACCGGCACATTTTGGACATGCTATCTTCGATTTACATTGACTCGCTTTATGATTGAATCCATTACATGAAAAGCACCTGGTTACTTCAACTGCTTCATAAACTCTACACGTATCCCAGCCGATATTAATTTTTTCTTCTTTCATAATTACACGATAGGCACATGCATTTACTTCCGCAATTACTGTATAATTTTTCCTGTTGTTTTTTGTTGTGGTTTCCTTTATATGTGGAACTTTTATGTATGGTTCCTGTGATTCCAAAAAACTATTTTGGGATATTATTTTCTCCTCGATCGTTTCCATTGCCAATTTTTCGCTTAGTCCAACAATTTTTACTCTAGGCAATTTCTTCTTTGGGATTGTAACTTCATAGTTCTCTCCAAGATTAGTTTCGGCTTTTTCTTTAATTCTGCTCACATCATCCTTGTTTTTGCATCCAATAACAACACCATCCTTGCTAACAGTCCGTATGCCAGATATATTTAACTCAGTAGGATCGATGGCATTTTTATGTCTTTTTTAGTATCAATACTTTTTTGGTCCTGATTTTTTGGGTTTTATTACTACGACCGGTTCGTGTTTGTTTAACTTTAATTTTTCAGCATAAGTAATATCTTTTTGTTGTTCCATGATGTTTTTTGGCGTAGTTTTTACGTTTTCATCAAAAGATTCGATCTAATTCTATAATTCCTCTAGTTTGTCAGAATCCTTTTTTAATCCAGTATTGATGCCATCCAAGACTGCCGTCATGTTTTCCAAGACATGTCTTAAATAGTTATTCTTCCTATTTGCACACGAGTCGCAAAAACCAGCCAATATTTTTCTTTGACGCAAGTACACTGAATTTTTCTAAACTAAGGTTCACACATTTTGGGTGATATACCTTAGTACAGAGTCCAGCACAGGGAAAACACTTTTCACATCTTTTAAAATTCATAAAACACCTATCACATCTATTATAACCACCTATTGTGGCAATAATATTGCCAGCAACGGGCAAAATTATTTGATTGAATTCACATACATTGTGTGTCAACGGAACGAATAGAACACGTCCGCGTTCCACGACAGCTAGCAAACTTGCCATAATCAGTTATTGTGGGGTTCACAGGGTAGTATTTGCTGGAGCATACTTATTTTTCAGCGTACAAAAAATGTACGCCAATTACGACACCCAAAAGGAGCATTTGCGAAATTCCAATACTTTCTGACGTCATCCAGGCGAACGACGGCAGCCCGCTTCCTGTGTAAGGGGATTCTTATACCAGTCATCCAGTTGATGACGTCATCGATAGCCAATATTATATATGCCAGTTGGCGACTCACGGGCTTCAAGGTCTGCAGCTGAGTTGTGGAAGTCATATGAGTTAAGAAATGCGTGTACGTAAAATATATTCCATCTTAAAAAAAAAAGGCTTTATCCATAGCTTCCCTCGTCGACATTTTGACACTAAATAATTTTAAAAATGAAATTAAGTTAGGAGTAAAATATCTTCACGTTTCTAATAAATTAAATAAATTTTCAAATAAAAAAATCCGTTACCGGAGGGATTTGAACCGCGGCGCTTGCGACTGCGAACAAATCGTTGACCAATTTCTTGCAACCCTACGGAGCCCTGTTCATATCTTTGCGTTTCAGCTGGCTTAACCTTCACGCCGGGCATGTCTCAAGTTTCGTGCCGAAACGATGTGCGTTTCAATCAAATCAGGCAATGGAAAACTAATTACATTTTTTACATCAATAAACCAATGCAGATAATTCTTTTACTAAAAATTTCTTTATTCCTTTTTAAACATATCATACGCAGGATGTATATATTTAAGTGCAATAGTTTTTACGATATACGTCAATGCCTCGCCCAAATATGCGTTACCCGTCTATTTGAAGGTTTGGGATTTACGCATTTGTGCGACTCACGGCCTAAAAATGTCAATATAACGCACTTATTCTTTGCACATTTTTGACTCTTAGAACATTTATTCTGTATCTGTTAGGTCCAATTTTTGTCAAGGATAAAGCCTACGCTATGTACAAATTATTACTTTTATGTATTTCTCAGTTCAAGCAAAAATTAACAAAATTTTATTTTTTAAGGTACTCACCCTGTACATATTTTCTCGGTTCTATACCAGGTAGATACATAATATGTATGCAAAATAACGTCTTCCTCCAAGAAATAGTTTTTGAGTTATACCGCCAACAGACAGACAGACAGACGGAATTGAGAAAACCTGTTTTTCGTCATCTAGGAACCCTGCAACGTGAAGATCTGAAGAAATCTAGGAAGGTGATTTTTTCGTGATTACAATACTTCGTCTTTCAGACGAGGGAATTAAAAAAACGATAGGTTGCCATGATTGCATTTTCTTAAATTGGCAATAGTAAGGAAAACAGTAGTTATATTTCATTTCTTTGTGGTGGCAAACTTTTTCTAACTAAATTTGAAATGCCATGTTGCTAATGCTACTAAAACAAAAAGTCAAAAAAATATGTCAATAAATGTTACTATGACACTTTCACAATATCTGAAAAATAAAGTGATAATGTGAAAAATGTAATAAACAGCATGCCCAGAGTTGTGACTTTGGAGACGAAACGCAGTGTGTTGAAATGCTACACACATTTCAGACGAGATAGACCCGATCTAAGTAATGATGCAATTATTAATAGATTGATGGATATTTTCAACGTGACTACACTGAATTCGTATCCCATAAAACCTTGCCGACAACATAGCAACATCTACGTAATTGACCAGATGTTAGAAAAACAAAAACATGAAGTTCTTTGTTTACCACTCTACCACTGTCAATTCAATCCAATTGAAATGGCATGGCACGTAACAAAGGGCTATTATAACAAGCATATAAATCCTCAATCTTCTTCCCAAAAGCATACTAATAGTTTATGGATTACGTCTTTGTTGCAATGTACTAACCAAATGTGGAAAAAATGTTGTAGTCACTGCGAAAATCTCATAAAGGAAGAATGGGTGCATGAAATGGGGCATATCTCTTTTGAAAATATTCCGCCGCTCATTATTTCGTTAGAAGATGATTCAGATTCTGATGACAAAGAGGAGTTCCATTCTGATCATGGTGAAATAACGGGGGAGGTTCAAATTTAGACGGCTGATGACTCCTTTTGCTTCTTTTTCTATTGTTCGAACTGAAGCCACTTCCACTGGATGTATTTTTTGCCTTAACTATTTTAAATAAAAGCACTCTTTTTCTGTACATTTCTTGTTAATACTGTTTTAAAACTACTTCACAAAAATGTAGCACATTATGGCAACATTGGGCATTCTAAACCTTCAAAATTAGAAACCTAACTTTTCCGCAGTTTTGTAAGTTTATATACAGAGTGATATCTGTTAGATTGTCATGGCCAAGCATCGTTTTCTTAAAGATGGAATAGATTTTACGCAAATTGTGCGGGCTTATCGCACACGAATCTGAACAGGGCCGGACTTAGGTGGTATCGACTGCAGAAGATTTTGATTGCGTCTTAAAGACATGTATTTCAACGCTATATTATATCGTGTGTTCCAACAAAAAACTCATTTAGAGTAGGCCTTGGAAAGAACGATAGAAAATCTAGTCATGTCTTAACTTAAGTCTGTAGGTGAATGTCAGATTGAAATTTGTTTATGAAAACATCTGTCACTGTGACAGGCAAAAGTTTACACTGCATTAAGTTTAATTGTATCAAGCAAAAAGGAAAATAAGATGGCATGTACACAACAACAACGAGTGTAATAATCATAACGGTCAATAACAATTGTTTTTGTTAAGTCTTTTATATATTTTTGGGAAAATAATTCAAGGTCAAGATGTAATTTAGTTCATTTGCATCAATGGCTATATCTCAAGTTACGCGAACTTCAGTTTGATCATGGCATGCTGCGAATGAGTTTTTTTTTTTGGAATACCTACACGATATTATGTTTTATGTACGTTGTGGACCTACATTCGAATAGCCACAACTATCTCGCACGTAGGTTTAATAGGCGTTGATTCCATTTTCCATCATTTCTTTTATGTTTTTCATGTGTTTTCAAGTCAATAGATTGTGTAAACAAATTGATTTTTCTTCTGCATTTCTTGAAGTTAGTTTCAGCCCAAGAACACTATACAGCATAAACTAACTACCTGCTGTTTGGCAAATAGAGATCATTGGTAACCACGAACTGAAGTATTAACAGAGTTTCATGTTTACTGAGCCAACTAACCGCACAGACAAGAAAAAATTATTATTCAAATATTAAGGCGTACGAGACGTCTTACTCAAATTTAAAGTAACCACGTGAGGGGCTATATCCTGTACTGTTGTAGACTTCTATCTAAAAATGATTTTTTTTCTACAGCCGTCAAAAAAAGTGACATTTATGCATCGCTATAGATACGCAAAGTTTAACTTTCTTTAACACGTGAAAAATAGTTATTTTCATGACAAGCGTCGAAAGTAGCAAATATCGTGCGAGTGTTGATTAGACAAACGAGGGCGTAGCGAAGCGAAGCCCGAGTGGATCTAAAAACATGAGCACAGATATTTGCACTTTCGGGCGAGTTATGAACACTATTTTTTTAGACGACCACTCAAAGTAAATTCTATTTTTAAGAATTGTTATTATTTTGTTTGCAAAATTGATCGTTATATTATTATTAGTACAATTATAAAAAAATTAGAGCTTGTTGGAAGCAGAACAACGAATAAAGCAAAAAGCGTCTGTATTATTTGAATCACGGTCAGCTTAATTGTGTGACAGTGTGACAAACGTCAAAGTGACGTTTGTCACACAATTCAGCAGGCCGTGATGTGAATAACTTTGTGCCGTTACGATATGACTAGCACGATATAATATCGTGCTAGTGTATGAAATTGTCAACTTTCTGTAGTAGGCTGCTGTCGCGATAATGTTACTTTCATACGTGGTCGTCCTAAAAAATATTATTTCTTCACGGGCTAGCAGTGAAAAACTACACCATTTCCTTAGTTACAACACATTAGGTGACTACATATTATGTTAGCAAATTAATGTTCCTATTTTATTTCTAGAATTTACATAATAGTAGTTTGTATACCAAGGCACTGAAGTATACTTTTTATCACGAATGTGGATTTAGTTGCCGAGGCCCGTAGGGCCAAAGCAAATAAACCACATGAGGGATAAAAAGGAACTTCAGTGCCGAGGTGTACACTATGTTTTATTTGAAATCGAGGAATCGTGAAATTACAACATTTTAACCAACTTTTGTAGGTTATGTTCGGTCGATTGACGTTTATCTGTCGTCTCGCCACCTACAAAAAAGTCGTAAAACAATGGATTACTTCACTGCCGATTTCTCGTATTTTAATGACGATTTCGGCGTACTTCACTGCCGATTTCAAATAATAGTATATTATTATATGAGCGATTATGACAGCCATTATTCACGAAGATGACATTTGCGCCACGCGCCTTCGGCTTGTGGCGCAAGGCGCAAGTCATCTAAGTGAATAATGGCCATAATCGCGAATATAATACGATATTTTATCTACTCCTATGCAATAGGAGCCTTGTGTTCATATTTCAGAATTATGACATTTGTGACAGCTGTTAACTTCAAAAGTCATTTAATAATGAGAATGAATTTTGTGATTGGCTACAACGTATTGAATAATGAAAATTGAATTTTCTGATTGGTTGCAATTTGCAAACTATTGAATAATGAAAATAGAATTTTATGATTGGCTGCAAACCGTGAATTATAAATCATAATTCATGGCCATTGTGCAGTAGAAGTAGATAAACAATTTATTCTTTTTTTGACGGCTGTAGAAAAAACGTTGTTTGTATTTCGTTTCAAAAATTCGTGGTTTTTATGGCGCGTTTGAATGACTTTTCTGGCTGGACCTAACGGTCTCGGCGAAAATTGATATTCTCACGCGCCATAAAAAACCACTCATTTCGCGCACTTAATACAAAAAATTACTATTTTATTTATAACTGAAGATGAGGCATGATTTTTTTCGTTGAAGCTATCCTATAAAGCAAGAAAATTGCAATTGCAAAAAAAACCTCCTCCACGGCTATTACAGATTGCATAAAGTTCAAAAGATTCGACAAATTATTGATAGTTGCATAATTAAAGCGTCCAACGTACAATGTTTCTTCGAAAAAATATGAAAATCCGCTGGAAAATTTTCTTCTGATGCTCTAAGACCAGAGATCTACCAGTCACCAAAATACCTTTTTTAGAAGGAATTGTCTTGATGAAAAATTAATTGAATAAGTGTGTAGATGCAAATAAGAACTATGTATCAAAATACAATTTTACTTTACTTCCAATTCTTTCTTCATGGATAGGTAAATTACATTAAAATCTATTACCGTATTTAAAATCATTCAGGTTATGCAAAAGTATATCAAAGTGCAGCTATGCATTCAGTACAACGCAATTTAGTCCTCAAATCTGCATGGCACATCTCTGCCTTTGAAAATTTCTAGTAGTTTATCTACTAAGCATGAACGTAAATTCTGCACCCTAGGTGCAGTTCCAGACGTTCAAGTTCCACCCCAAGTAAGATGTTTTTGATCGTACGGTGAGCGGATGCTATTGTTTTTGCCCCATTTGTCGTTTATGTCGCTGGCGCGGTCTTTATGGAGTGATTATTAACACAATCATATTCATGGCTGCCTTCCAGCGATTTTTTACACGCACACGTCGGCAGCCCCGTCTGCGTCGTAAAAATGTAAACGACATGCTTAAGGGTGAAACCGACAAAAATATAAGCAGCCGGGGGCCTGCATTCCCGAAGACTTGTGCGTTCCTATATTGCCCGCGATTACAGGATTATGACGAATTTCCATCCTGGTTTATGCATTAGATTGTTATTTTGTGGCACAAAGACGCAAACAGATCGGTTTGCTGGTGCTCAGACTGACTCATGTGAAATGAGCATTATTTGAGGTTTCGGAATTTTTCCGGTTTACTTGAAAATAATCATTTCGGCCACCGGCTTCATCGCTATCCCTAAGAATGATTTTTAAAACGAACGTGATCGAAACAGATTAAGCTCCAAGTTCGGCGACCAAGTTTGGAATTTAACTAAGTTCTTCGCCAACAAAGTTTACAATGATCTACATATTCCAAAGTAGAAATAGCTCTTGAGCAACAAGTAAGGAGAGGTTTCGGAAAATGTTTATATTTTGTTCTAGAAATTTTGGATCAGAAAACTTTTCATTTCGTTACTAGGTATCATGGATATTGAGCTTGTTTGTAAATAACGCTAAAGTTGTTTAAGCCTGTATATTTTTCGCTAAAGAAAAATAGAGAAAGTGACCAATGAAGAAGTTACTAGTACATTTTTGTATAAAAATCCAAGGTATTTTAACAAAATTAGGACTAAAACAATTCTTAACAAACACATAATACAACGTATTTGATAGTGGTAACGTTTATATTTAGAATTTTACACTTTACAAAGATTACAAATATTATTTCATTGAATTGCTGAACAAAAGCTTTTTAACACATTTCTTCTACTAGAATTTTTTCCAACAATCTAAAACTTAACGATTATTTTAAAAGTTTCAAAATATACTATTTTATTTGTACCTCACTTGTAAACATCAATTTATCAAGTCATTGTATTAATCAAAAAAAGTTTATTTTAACAAGTTACTAACTTGTAAAATCTTTACAAGTTAACTGTCAGTTTTACAAGGGTGCTCATAGATAAATGATAGCGTGCAAAGCCAGGTTGTCTTCCTTAGTAAGTGTCATATTGATGAATTTAGTTGCTTGTCAGTTTGACATTTTGAATAAATGGTAAATTTGTAGTTATTTACAAGTAAAGGACAAATAAAATATTTAACAATACACGCAAGGTAACAGGTTTTACTGGCTCAAGAAGGTGACTTGTATTCGCCAGTATAAACCTTCTTACCAAGCTAGTAATGTTAAATACTATTTACATTTTCTAACAGCCATGTGTTCCATAAAATTATTTCCAAAAATATCTGGTTAAAATGAAATAAAATCTTTATGTACAGTCGAGACAACAAAACTTTCCATTTCTTTTAGTTTTGTAACACTCCTATTTTTGTCAAAGTATTTCCGAAAACGTTGGATTATTGCGTATGTAGGGTTGCCTATGCTTCTGAATTGACTTTTGGTAAGTTTTGATTTACGATTAGTATTTTCTTTCTATTAACAATTTCATGTATTACTACAGGCGAAAGCTATTTTCTGTTCGTATTTTGGAACGTTTACTCCTCAGTTTGTTTCTGATACGGTAAGAATTTTTGGGGGGTCTAAAATCATCAGCAGTCGATTGCAGAACTGGTATAATGATTTTGTGGCTCGCTGCAACCTTTCTGGTTAATCCAGAATATGGCCGTATGTTAGAAGCAACTTACCGTTTGGCCATATAAAATCTAAGGTACAGAACCGTTAACCGTTTGCTTTTACGTAGTTAGGCTTTCAAGTAAAATCTAAGTAACCTTCAAGTAATATTTAAGGAATCGTTCCCGTAATTTTCAATAATCTTCAAGTAAGTAATTTCCAATGCTACTTGATCCGCTTTCCGACACCATCACCTGTTCGATTTGTTCAATTGCACATCGCACGCTGAGGAGGGGGTAGGCCACCTAGTAGTATCGAATCTATCCTCGCTAGTATACATATACGTGAGAGGGTCATCCAGCGTCTTGACACCCGTGGTCAACGAGAATGTGCAGGTCAGAGATATTTTACTGTAATTTGTGCGTATCTGCAGCCACAGCTAACCGCTGGTTACGTTTTTCGCTTTATCAGAAACCTTGTAACTTGTTACATTACGCTTTTGATAGAGTTCACTTACAATTATAATTTGTAACTACTAAACAAATTTACAAATTTCTCTTGCCTCCGTTTCTGTCATTTAGGGATACTGGCTGTCATTAGTAGCGTTCAACATATTAACTTTTTCACGATTACGATTAGACCATAAGGCGTGGTCGCGTAACCTGAATCTTCGGTCGATTTGGATTCTAATTATCAGTTCTTAGTATAAAAGAATATGCTAATTTTAAATAAGTTTCTATGCTTTGCCTAATTCGTACAAGCGCTTTAATTAATTAATAATTCTCTGCCCATTGGATTTATTTATATGATAGTAGTTTAGAAGTAAACCGTTTAGTTGAATCCCGATTTACTTTGAATTCGTATGTCCATTTCATACGTGTTAAATACCGTTCAATATATTTTTGGTATATTAGAGGCTGTTATTTAAATAGATATAGATTTTAGATAGCGGTTGTTTTTTATGAGTATTTATTTCGCCCTGTATTCGTTTCGTCATATCTCGACTATTCCGGATTGTTCTGCAGGATGTGTCACTATAAGGCATGGTACTATTGCGGAAAAAATATTTCGCACGGTTTGTTTGCCTTGTGTATGTATGGTTTTAATCAAGTGGACTAAAGTCACTGAATTGTCAATTGTACAACTGACATTCTGCCATTAAAACTTAAAATGCAGAATCACGTTCTAAGCGAGGCCGAAAAAAGTTATGGCAAAGCTAGAAGACGGATGCTTACTGCAACGTGTGGCCGACGAAGTTGGTTGCGGAAGAAGAACCATTTCTTAACATAACCTAAAAAGCTAGTAATTCGAAAATAACCCCAAAATGTGAAAAATTACAGGTAGTCAGATACACACTAAAAGTCACTGTGGATAAAACCAAGTAACTAGATTAAGTATCGTGCGAAATATTTTTTCCGCAATAGTACCTGGCGCCCTAAACTCTCAATTACTTATAATTATTAAGTAATTTTACTGTATTATTTTGACCGCGCTTCGCCCCGACTTCCATTTGTTGGTCTCATTTCAAATAGTCGAAACAACAGATGTGTTTGAAAAAATTGGCTATTCTGCACTACCAATAAAATAAATTGTGTAGAAAAGAATATAGGATATGCCCGAATCTAAAATCATTGTACCTAACATACTTTGGAATTACTTGATATACTCCGGTCTCCAAATCTAACCCCAGTCTGTTGGTTGCAACATATAGCAACATTTTAATCTAGTTTAATTATGAGTACCTCTAAAATTCATCAGTATTTCAGAATCAATAATCGTAAATACACCACTAATCCTGTTTTTCATGTGCTTCGGACTTGTAAGTTGAATACTGTAAACAACAATCAAATTCATGGACGATAATTCAGTGAATTTTGGTATAATGACGTTATTCTGTCAATATATTCTTTGTAAAATACTTTTATCGCATTTCATTTGGTAATGTACTACATTTCTACATTCAAGATCGTTGAGAAATGTGATATGTTTCTGCATTAGCAACACTTTTCTGCATAGCAACAGCGATTCGTTTTACGTTTGGCAGTACTGAAGTGTATTGTTGGTGGACACTGTAAGTCTATGTCAAATTCGAGGTTAGTAGGTTAGGTTTTCCGTCACTTTTGACACAGACTGACGCAAAATCTAACCTGCTAACCTATAATTTGACATAGACTTACAGTGTCAGCAACAATACACACTTCAGTACTGCCAAATGCATAACATCAACTGGAGCTGCTTATTGTACTTTAGTACATAGAAACGAGTTCTGCTCAACTTGGTTATGTTTTGACATTCAATGTCACTTTTATGTAAAAATTTAATATTTTCATTTCTTATGAAATGCGATTAAATAGTATACGCAACATGTTAGAAAAGTGGTTTTACTGCACTCGTATAGCCGTTTAAGTACTCACTAAGGCTCGTAGTCAAACCAGCCATACTTGTTCAGTAAAACATCACTTTTCTAAACTTGCTGCGTAATTAACTATTAAACATTCCGTCAATAAATTTAAGACTTGAAAGTCTACTAAATGACTGGAGCCGTATTACGTAACCGTCTATTATATCAACCCAAACGTGCTAATAATAACTTATATTGTTTTATCCAATTTGCACCTTCTGTTGTAATTTTTTAAATTGAATTTTTTTTTTCCTAAGTTGGCATTTCTTGAAGTTTGTCCGGCTAACATGATCGTTTTGTGTAAGTTATTGTGTGGGGTGCAGCTATAAGGTTAAAATTATTCTTTTAAATAATGGAAGCCGATGAGATTTAACTAATTAAATCCAGTTCGGACAAAAATTAAGCAATATAATTTGGACTTCCTCTTATTCTATTGAAAAAATGCATTATTTACTAACGACATGATACTGTTCATTTTTGTCATAGATACCAAATATGAAAAGCCACTCATAACTCCCTAGGGATTTTTCGAATTATTTCTCCCTCAATCTCATGGTAACTATGAAACCACAAACAACGTCTTAGCAACGATACTTTCAGGCCATCCTTGATGTTACTTACATATTCTTATTTTTACTGTACCTCTGAAATTTTGAAATTTCATACTATTTTGACTAATATGCTAGTAAATAAAATATTCTATGCACCGCTGGAGATATTAATTTTTATTTACTAGCAACGTGATATTGTACATTTTCGTCATAGAAACAAATTATGAAAAGCTACTCATAACTCCCAAGGGACCTGTCAAATTTTTTCTCCCTCAAACTCTTGGTAACCATGCAACTATAGGCCATGTCTTAGCAAACCATAACATTGAGGCAACTCTTGATGTTACTTAAATATTTTAATTTTAAATGTCATGACATTTTGAAATTTCATACTATTGTTACTAATACGCTTGTAAATAAAATATTGTATGCACCACGAGATATATTCATGTTTTTTTACCCTCGGTTGACTTACAGAGGCCCTCGGTCTGTAACCATGTCAACCTCAGGGAAAAAACGTGTGTATATATATCTCCCTTAATGCATACATATCTATTATATTGACTATATTATTCCTTATTGCATCAAGCAAACAGACACAGTATCTAACATTGACAGCTCTCTTGAAGTTATTTCATAATATATATAAGATATAAGGTGGGATTATATGAGGATCTCCGTTATTACTACAGCTACATTATGGAGTCAACTTTTTCAGAGCAACACGGTGGCGCAAACAGAAATTGAATATCTCTTTTTGGTTTCCGAACTACAGTCTAAAAATAAAAATGCTGACACCATTAAATAGCATATTTTTTGTTTTCAAAAATATATATTGTTTGCCAGACGTAAAGTTAGTAACATAGTGCTATGAACACATTTTAGTAGCCTTTATATTACGCATAATAATTAATAGGAATTAATAACATAACTAGCAAAAACAAATATTTATTATAAGGAATGTTCAGTAAATGTTAAAATTTCAGAATTGTGAAGAAATAGCATAGGTCATGAAAATAATTGCATAGTGATATTTTCGAATAGCTTTATCTTTGTTTAAAACATAACAAAATCAGAGCAGGCTTGGCAATTCATGTAACAATGTGTAAACTGTAAACAAAACAATTGGTATAACTTCTTCGAAAGCTTTGGTTGTGAAATTGCCAAGCTTTAAAATCAAGTTATTTTACGTGAACAAATGTCCAAGTTAATTAAAAGTGTTGTTTGATTGAGTGATTGTGTCCTGGGTTGCTTGTGGAAGTTTTGCCTTGCATTGGGCTTCCGCAAAGGTAAAATACGAGGCCTCGAAGTGGTCCAGTGGAAGCTGTGATGTTTTGGGTATATTCTACGGAGGTCCAGCCAGGTTTATAAGTTCCTATAGGAGTAAATAAGAAAGCAGCGGGCCGTGCAGCACAGCGGAGTACGAAATTTGAAACCCCAGTTTCATTGGAAGCGATTCCAGAAATATCCGAGAGCATCAGCCGTTGACCGGGTGGGTTCCAGCGCAGATTTGAGCCTTTCTAACTGCAGGCAAACAACAACCAGTAACCCAGAGCATCGTGGCAGCTCCAGCAAGGCGCAGGTAGCCCTATTTTCAACGGAGAAGCCATCAAAAGGTCAGATTTGCCTCCTAAAAGTGTTAGTTTTGTGAATGTGCCTCGTCCCTTAAAGCGTCACTTCCGCTTCGTGGAATGGTTAGAAGTGTTTTGTTTATGAAGCTGAATACTTATATTTTATTGTTATCGAATAGCAAACAGCGTTAATTGCGTGGACATCGAGAAATTAATTAAAATTGTCAGCTTGTTTAGGTATCCACGAAGCAAGGAAACCATTTTGGTTTTATATTTGTTCTCATCAGTTAAAAAATATAACCCAGTTGTCAACTCCTATTAGAAAAATAGTAATATAAAGAATGCTTACAATTAAATGTTTACTTTAAAATAGGACCTTAAATATTTATTGCTAGCCAAATGTAGTTAATTAGTAACCATAGCAAGTTCATATTCGTTTCTTTAATTAGATGTAGCGACCTAACCCTGGGATGAGAGTAAATTAGAAATTTAAGCATTTTATTACAGTATAGCTGGAAAAATTACAAAAAGTGTCGTAGTTAAGGCTGTTAAATTTATTCAAATAATAAAAAATAATATTAAAAGATTTATTATACCCAGAACGACATCACAATGGATATTAACGTAACTCTTTTTATATATCAAGTGAGCTATAAAATTAATAAATGTTTATTTACGAAGATTATTTGCTTTAATAATAATTAACAACTAATAAGATAAATAAAACAGAATACCAAAAATGAGTAATTAATTAAAATAAACTTATACTGTTCAAAGTGTTCTCCATTATGTGCTATGCACAATATTTTACTTCGGTTCTATCTGTGAACGATTTTTACTAATTTGCAATTTTTTCCGCAACCGTTCAACCAATCGCTACCAAACTAAAATTATAAAAAAGGTCTCGTAAATCTACATAACCTTTGTGAACACAGCAACCGCTTTGGCGTTAAAGAAAAGTCGAAAAATACAGTTTAGTCGAGGTGTCCCGGCAGATGGTTGTAAACATTATATCTCGAGAAGCACATAACCTATCAGTATGATTTGTGCGCCAGTTTGTGTGGAATATTAATGCAAATGGGAATCATATATGGTCTATACCTTTTTTTTAATTCTATGAGCCCTTGATTTTGATATTCCACTTTCTTGCTTAATTTCCCTCTTAGATGTGTTGGAATTTACTCCTACAAATCCAAGCATATTTACAGTACCTTGCTATAAGTTTCTCGAATATAATTTTTAGATCGTCGACAATCAAAGCTACCAAAAAAGTATAAATTGTATTCTAACCTTTTGAAAATCATCTTATTAGGTGCCGCCGCTTTGTATACCGATTGAAATATAAAGTACTGGCGATAGTTGAATTTTGTTCACATTTGATGTATGTTTTCAACATATCAAATTTTTCATAGTTTGAAAAATTAGGCATTTTAAATTTTTCAAACTTATACTGCACAACTACTAACTTGATAATATGTTTTAACTTGACATTTAATAGCGTTTGTCGTAACAACAAAATATCCTGTGATCCTCCTAGTTCTTAAAAGTATTAGTTGCTCATTTTTTGTGTTAATTTTTATTATTTTTTGCTTGTTAATTTATACTAGCTCACTTGATATACAAAAAAGAAAAATTACCATAATATCTATATGACTAACTTTACGTACGGCAAACTGTATATTCTTGACAATTCCAAAAATATGCTATTTGATGGTGCATTTTTCACTTTGCGACTGTAGCCCAGAAATAAAAAAAGATATTCGATTTCTGTTTGTGCAGTAGTGTTGCTCTCGAAAAGTTGACCTCACGATGTGCAGACCATTTTCTTCTACCTGTAACAATAAAAGAAATCCCCATATAACCCTATTAAAAATGGGACACCCTATACACATGTTTTCACTTTCACGCATGAGGAAAGTAAGACAACAAACAAGCACAATAATTGAAAACTCCTCTAACAACAATAGGTAGTTGCGTCACAAGTACTATAACTCTATATCGCTAATTTATCTAAAATGCCCAGAAGAATTCATACATCGATTGGTATCGTATCCGGAATAATGAGTCTATCTTAGAATGAGTTTGCCCATGGAGTATTGGTTGTCCAAACAATTTTTCAAGTAATTTTAATTTGACCACGAGTCAATTCTAAGCGAGAACACGTGCACGTCGTTAAACACCTGTAGCTACATTTTTCCAAAGAAATTATACATTCTAACTCATAAAGGCTCGATCTTAATTTTTATTTCATTATGTAGGCGTCTTTTACATTACGCATTTCGCGTACTTTCATGTTCGAAAAATGCCACCTGTTCGTACATTTTGATCTGGAGTACTACAATTCGAGTACACGTGGAACAGCTTACGAGAGAATGCCGTATAAAAATTTGCACGAACATCAACCTTGGGTAAAATAATCATCCAATGTGATCTGATATTGTATTTAGAAACAAAATGAGAAGGTGCAAGCTCCTTATCGATACTTCGCCACAGTGTTGAAATAGAATGCTTTTTTCATGTATTCTTTGGGGCGGGAGCTAATTATTGCAAATACTAGACGGTGATAATTGGTTTAAAATAGAGTCAATAATTTATCAATACCTACCGTTAGCGAAGAGTGCGAGTGGGACGGAGAGCGCCGATAATGTCGATAGCGGCGAGAAACGATAGAAATGTACATCCGAAGCTTTCGATAACTGTTAAAACAATATTTTCCATAACTAGGTTCGTGTTGAATTAGTTAGTTGGCTTGGGTTGTTGTTTATGTTTATGTCAAATGTACGTGGAATTAAATAGATATTTAATCCGATTTTCCCGCATGTTTTATTGAATATATCGCAACATGGTGACAGCGGTGCTTTAATATTATGAATAGTTCCACTGGAAGCATAGCTGCTCCTGGCTGCTTTAATTTTCAAGCTCCCGAATCATGGCCACAATGGTTGAAAATATTTCAATGATATCTAATTATATCGGGTTTTGGTGTGAAAACCGAACCAGAAAAGATAGATTTGTTGTTTTATTTAATGGGTGGTGAGTCAGAAGAAATTTTATTAAGATTTGGTACACTTCCAAAGAATTTTGAAGATGTGGTTGCTAAGTTTAATAACCATTTTCAACCTAAAAGTAATATCATATTTGAGAGATTCAAATTCAACTCAAGATATCAGATACCAGGTGAACCTATAGATACATTTATAACATCATTGCACTCACTTGCTGAAAATTGTGATTACGAATGTTTAAAGGAAGATCTGATTGGAGACAGAATTGTAGTAGGCATGTTGGACATCAAGACTAGTGAAAGGTTGCAACTTTTAAGCGATCTTACTTTAAATAAGGCTATATTGATAGCAAAGCAAGCTGAAACTCAAATGAAGCAAAATGAAATTTATCCGTCACAAAAGTGTCAGAATATACTCAGAAGAAAAGAGGTTTTGCAAGAAGATCTAAAGAAAGAATTGCTTCAGATACAACTACATTCAATTCAAATATAAATCATAGATGTTTATACTATGGGTTTTCTCCGCATGACAGATCAAGATGTCCTGCAAGATCATCAGTTTGTAGAAAATGTTCTTCTAGAGGTCATTGGGAAAGGGTTTGTTTGAGACAAGACAGATTATTAAAGAGATGGATTCTGAAGATCAATGCGAGGTAGATAGACTTTTTCTAGGAAAGCTAGATTATTCTCAGAACACACCAGCCTGGTATGTAACAGTGACGGTAGATGATAAATTAAAAACTAAATGCTTAGTTGACACTGGAGCGGATATTGTTTGTTTTCCTCCACATAATATTAATCAGTATTTCTTAAAAAGTAATGTTTCAGGTACATGTAATCAAAATATTTTTGGTCCTGACGGAAAACAATTAAATGTTTTAGGGAAACTAAATTGTAATATTAAATACAAGAATAACTCAGGTAGATTTGATATTTACATAATTAAAAATCTAAAATCACCAGTTTTGGGCAGATATGCTTTAAAATATTGTTACGTTTTTAACGTTCGGGCTATTTAAAAATTATAACGACGCTTCTTGTATTAAACATTTATTTACAACTATTGGATTAATTATTATTATTTACAAACACACGAGAATTATCAAGCCGATTACAAATTACTTAAACTACAGGCACTATTTCTATCGATACATTTATTTAATATTTACACTGGTTAAACTTCAACTACTTATTTATTTAACTCTTAACACTAACGATTTATTTCTATTTATATGGTTATACTTATATGGTTATTTATGTCAATAGTTATATGTACACACGGGCTTTTATTTATGTGGGAGCTCTACAAGGCTCTACGCGAATTCCGAACTGGAACTCAGGACTAAACTAACTGCTCGCTATTCCCGCTCGCGAGTATTTATATTGCCAAATAGTTCCTTCTGGAAAACGTCTAGAGTTCGCTCGACCTTTCTGGCAACTCTAACGTGTCACGCGCATGGTCGTTTCTGGAATGTTCTGGAAAACTGACTCTCGCCGTCTCAAGCAGCTGCATCCAAGGTCGTTCTGCAATGCTGTCGCACGGGACGCTGAGTAATATTTCTGGGGCGACGGCCTAGCCGCACGATCGTTACACTGCCCCCACCTTGGATCGTTCTGTCCCAGAACGAGTTGCGTCGGGTGCCTGTCACTCGCTCTTATGGGGGTTTGATGGCGGTATTTACAGGCGGTGCCCTTCTCGCACACGGACTGGTTAAAGAAGTAGCAGTCCACCGTGGGCTCGATGCCTCGCAACGGGCTGCAACAGCAGACCTCGATCGGGGTGCCGGTTGTCTCTTGTACTGCCGATCGGTAGGCCATCATGAACAGGTGCATGTACTGGCCCCCGTCACGCTGATGCTCCGAAACCCCCGTGGACAGATGCTTCCCCATGGTTCCGTTCATCCTTTCCACCATGCCGTCCGATTGAGTATGGAGGGCAGTGGTCCGGGTTTTGCGTATCCCCAGTAGATTGCAGACGTTGCGGAACAGTCCAGACTTTAAATTCCGGCCCTGGTCGGAACGCAACTCCAGGGGGACTCCAAGACGGCGGAAGCACTCCATCACCAGAACATCAGCGACAATACCGGCCTCTTGATTCGGAAGGGCGTACGTCTCGGGCCACTTGGTGAAGTAGCCCATATACATCAAGAGGTATTTATTTCCCGCTTCGGTTTCGGGGCATGGTTCGGCGATGTCAGTGGCTATCCCCTCAAACAGACCACCGACGTTATACTGCCACCTCGGAGCTCTACGTCTTCCAACCGGTCCGTTTCCTGTAGCGCAGGCTTCGCACCTCCGGTACCACTCTCGGACGTCACCTTCGCAGCTCGCCCAGTAGAACCTTTCTCGGACCTTCTGCAACGTCTTCTTCGATCCAAAGCGTCCCCCAGAGGAGCCATCAGGCAGGTGGCGCAGATCCTCGGCCACTCCAGTCCTTGGAACCATCGATTGTGATCTCGTTGCCCTATCGTCCTCATCTTCCAATATTCTGGTCAGGACGTTGCTGTCCAGCTGCAAGGAGTCCCATTGCGCCCAATAAGTCTTCACCGATGCGTTGGTGGCGGAGACCTCCTACCAGGTAGGTCGACGGCCATCCTGCTTCCCGGATATATCCGCGGCTAAATCGGGGTCGTTCTCCTGACTGCTCTGCAACTCGTCTGACTCCCACGAGCCGTCGACTACAGTGGTACGATTAATGGGTACCGCACGACTCTCCACTTTCAAACAGTGGCCGCAGGGCTTCCTTGATAACGCATCGGCGTTGCGGTGGGCTGTGCCAGGCCGATTATTTATTTCCAAGTCGTACTCTTTAGGCGCTCGATCCACTTATCCATCTGTCCTTCAGAGTTCTTGCACTGCAGTAGCCATCTCAGAGCAGCATGGTCGGTCCTCAGCAAGACTCTTCTGCCAAACTCGAATGATTTATGTTTTCCTACGTCAGTACGGCCGCTGAGATGATCTCCGCCCTCGACGATGTCTTGGTACCGGGCCACCAGATCTTTTATCTTCTTCCGTTCTCGTTGGCTCATGCCCCTTCCCAGTATTGTGTCCCTCCTGACGGTTGCCAGTTCCCTTGACGTTCATCATCCTTACTGGGACCCCAAGCCCAGTCGTCACCAACGTCTTCCCTACCAGGATACCATGAGTGAGCTTCTTGCCACCATCAGGCTCGACCACGCGCACCACGTTGCCCCGGAGATCGGCATCCCGGTATGCTTCCACGACCCTCTCGGTTCGTCCTTGCAGAGTAACATCTTCCGCCCATACCACTTGTGCCGCGATCTCTCCTCTTGGGTGTCGGGAAAGCTCCTCCCCACCCACGTGCAACTCGCCGCGTCTCAGGTCCAAAGCGCACTTACACTTATCCACAACATCCATTCCCAGGATGCACTCGTCCGCAATGTCAGCATAATCGGGCTCAACCACGCGCACCACGTTGCTCCGGAGATCGCCATCCAGGTATGCATCCACGACCCTCTCAGTTCGTCCCTGCAGAATAACATCTTCCGCCCATACCACTTGTGTCGGGAAAGCTCAGGTTCAAAACTCACTCACACTTATCCATAACATCCACTCCCAGGATGTACTCGTCTGCACTGTCAGCCATCAGGTCCCGATGCTTGAGGGTTTGATTCCCAACCTTCAAATCAGTTTCCCCATGTGTGGTCACCGCGCCCCCCGTGGCAGTGCGAAAGCGTGTCTTGTTGTGCAGCAGCTGACCCTCGTCCCTTACTACGTCGGACCTGGCGATGGACTTCGTCGCTCCAGTATCCAACAGCAGAAACCGAACTCTTCCATTTATTTTCCCATCAAGCTTTTGGACTACTTTCTCTTCTGCGGCTTCCAGCTCTTCCTGCCCGGCTTTCAGCTCTTCCTGTGCTTCCTGCCCGGCTCCCGGCTGTTCCCCACGCTTATTATTAAGATCCTCTAGTCCTTTCAAGATCCTCTTTCGGCCAGCTCTCAATTCTTCCATAAGTTCATCCTTGAGGTTTTCTTGAGTGGCTTTAAATTTTTCCTCAAGTTTTTCTGCCTTCTTTCGACCGGCTTTCAATTCCTTAAGTTTTTGGACTGCTTTTTCTTTCTCGGCCTTCAGCCATTCCTTAAGTGCTTTCGCGGCTTTCCGCTGTTCCTCAAACTTATCTTTAAGATCCTCTAGCGCGGCTTCCCGCCCGGCTTCCAGCACTTTCTCAAGAACCTCTAGCGTTTTTTCTGCCTTTTCTTGCGCCTTCTCTGCCTTGCCTTGGCCAACTTTCAACTCTTGCAAAAGTTGGCTTAGTCGGGGTTCCCGCTTGCTGCTCGTCAAACGCATCCAACTATATACACTACAATTTATTTATCTGACGTCGTTTTATCGGCACTTGTTAACAATTTATTTATGTTAACGTTTGTTCAATAATTTTTTATATAGCCCCTGGTATAACACGGTACAAAACCCGACACAAAACCCGCACACCTGACGCCACTGTTACGTTTTTAAAGTTCGGGCTATTTAAAAATTATAACGACGCTTCTTGTATTAAACATTTATTTACAACTATTGGATTAATTATTATTATTTACAAACACACGAGAATTATCAAGCCGATTACAAATTACTTAAACTACAGGCACTATTTCTATCGATACATTTATTTAATATTTACACTGGGTAAACTTCAACTATTTATTTATTTAACTCTTAACACTAACGATTTATTTCTATTTATATGGTTATATTTATATGGTTATTTATGTCAGTAGTTATATATACACACGAGCTTTTATTTATGTGGAGCTCTACACGGCTATACGCGAATTCCGAACTGAACTCAGGACTGAACTAACTGCTCGCTATTCCCGCTCGCGAGTATTTATATTGCCAGATAGTTCCTTCTGGAAAACGTCTAGAGTTCGCTCGACCTTTCTGGCAACTCTGACGTGTCACGCGCAAGGTCGTTTCTGGAATGTTCTGGAAGACTGACTCTCGCCGTCTCATGCAGCTGCCTCCAAGGTCGTTCTGCAATGCTGTCGCACGGGACGCTGAGTAATATTTCTGGGGCGACGGCCTAGCCCCACGATCGTTACAATATTTACAAATTGTACATTTTCCTGATCCTATGGTTAGTTTTGTCGGTAATAATAATAATTTGAATATCAAAGATATTGAAAAAGTATATCCTAAAATTTTTGATGAAATTGGGGAATTTAAGGGTGAAATGTCCATAAAACTTATAGAAGATGCAGTTCCATATGTTCAGTCAGTACCTCGTTCAGTACGAATACCATTGTTAGACAATTTAAGGAAAGAATTAGAGAAGTTAGTTAATCTCGATATTATCGAACCAGTTGATTTTCATACAGAATGGGTCTCTCCAATTGTAATTGTAGGTAAGAAAGATGGCGGTATAAGACTGTGTTGTGATTATATTAAGCTTAATAAAAGTGTTTGTCGTGCTTACTATCCAATGCGTGGTGTAGAATCGTCTTTGTCGTTGTTAAAAGGTGCAAATGTTTTTTCAAAGCTGGATACTACCTCAGGGTTTCATCAAATTAAATTAGATAGAGCAAGTCAGTTGTTAACAACTTTTATTACGCCTTTTGGGAGGTTTCTTTTTAAAAGACCATTTGGAATTTCTTGTGCGCCTGAATATTTTCAGGGAAAATTTTCAAACATTTTAGCAGGAATAGAAGGAGTGGTAGTTCATATGGATTATGTATTAGTTTTTGCTAAAAACGATATTGAACATGATCGAATTTTGCACCAAGTACTTTCAAGAATTCATGCTGAAGGTATAACATTAAATAAAGACAAATGTCTGTTTAAAGTGAAAACGGTGTCTTATCTTGGGCGTGTTTTGAATGAGAATGGCGTTTCAATAGACGAGAAACGCATCGAAGCTATTAAAAAATTTCCAACACCCACCAATAAAACTGAAGTTCTTAGATTATTAGGTATTGTTACGTTCTTAACGTTCGGGCTATTTAAAATTATACGACAAACATGGGTTCAAATATTTATTTACACAATGAATTACTACGATTATTGTTTACAAGCACATGCGAGAATTATCAAGCAGATTACAAATTAATTCAAGCACTAACGACTATCGGTACACGTATTTCTAACAACTATTATTATTTATTTCTATTACGTACGGATTAGCACATTTATTTATATCACTCTTAAACGCTAACGATTATATATTTATTTACTTATTATTACTTCACGAGAGATTATGTACACGCGGTTTTATTTATATGGGGGCTTCCAACAAGCCTCGACGTGAGTTCTAACTGCCGCAGAATTATTTCAGAACTGACTTGGGGGCGAACTCCGCTCGCTTATATCACGCCGGTAATTTTCTTCCAGAAGCCTCCAGAATTTCCGGCAACAGTGACGTGTCGCGTCAGGGCTGCTCTAGCATCGACTGGAAAATGATTCACCAACGTACACCTGCGTTCAAGGCCGCCCGTCGGCAGCCTATGATTCACGCGCCGGCAGCCGTCTCTGGAATTTCTAGTATAATCGAGGCATTGGGGCAAATAACTGTCAGCCGAATCGTTACACTGCCCCCGCCTTAGATCGTTCTGTCCCAGAACGAGTTGCGTCGAGTGCCTGTCTTCTCGCTCTTGTGGGGGTCCGATGGCGGTACTTGCAGGCGGTGCCCTTCTTGCACATGGACTGGCTGAAGAAGCAGCAGCCCACCGTGGTCTCCAGGCTTCGCAACAGCACACCTCGATCTGGACGCCGGTTGTCTCTTGTACTGCCGATCGGTAGGCCATCAGGAACAGGTGCGTGTACTGGCCCCAGTCACGCGGATGCTCGGAAACCCCCTTGGACAGATGCTTCCCCATGGTTCCGTTCATCTTTTCCACCATGCCGTCCGATTGAGTATGGAGGGCAGTGGTCCGAATCTTGCGTATCCCCAGCGGCTTACAGACGTTCCGGAACGGTCCAAACTCGAAATTCCGGCCCTGGTCGGAATGTAACTCCAGGGGGACTCCAAAACGGCTGAAGCACTCCTTCACCAGAACATCAGCGACAGTACCGGTCTCTTTCTTCGGAACGGCGTACGCTTCGGGCCATTTGGTGAAGTGGCCCATGCACACCAAGATGTATTTATTTTCCGCTTCGGTTTCGGGGCATGGTCCGGCGATGTCAATGGCTATACCCTCGAACGGACCACCGACGTTGTACTGCCACCTCGGAGCTCTACGTCTTCCAACAGGTCCGTTTCCCGTAGCGCATGCTTCGCACCTCCGGCACCACTCTCGGACGTCACCTTTGCAGCTTGCCCCGTAGAACCTTTCTTGGACCTTCTGCAACGTCTTCTTCAATCTGAAGTGTCCTCCAGAGGAGCAATCATGCAGGTAGCGCAGAACCTCGGCCACTCTACTCCTTGGAACCATCGATCGTGATCTCGTTGCCCTACTGTCCTCATCTTCCAAGATTCTGGTCAGGACGTTGTTGTCCAGCTGCAAGGAGTCCCATTGCGCCCAATAAGTCTCCACTGTTGCGTTGGTGGCGGGGACCTCCTGCCAGGTAGGTCGACGGCCATCTTGCTTCCAGGCTATAACCGCGCCTAAGTCGGGGTTGTTCTCCTGGCTACTCTGCAACTCGTCTGGCTCCCACGAGTCGTCGACCACAGTGGTACGATTAATGGGTACCACACGACTCTCCAGTCTCGAACAGTGGCCGCAGTCCGCAGGGCAAGGCCTCTTGGATAACGCATCGGCGTTGCGGTGGACTGTGCCAGGTCGATAATTTATTCCCAAGTTGAACTCTTCTAGGCGCTCGATCCACTCAGCCACCTGCCTTACAGGGTTCTTGCACTGCAGCAGCCATCTCCGAGCAGGATGGTCGGTCCTCAGCAAGACTCTTCTTCCAAACTCGAATGATTTATGTTTTCCTACGTCAGTACGGCCGCTGGGATGATCTCCGCCGTCGACGATGTCTTGGTACCGGGCCACCATATCTTCTATCTTCTTCCATTTTCGTTGGCTCATGCCCCCTTCCAGTATTGGGTTCCTCCTGACGGTTGCCAGTTCCCTGCTGACGTTCATCATCCTTACTGGGACCCCAAGCCCAGTCTTCATCAACGTCTTCCCTACCAGGATACCATGAGTGAGCTTCTTGCCACCATCAGGCTCGACCACGCGCACCACGTTGCCCCGGAGATCGCCATCCAGGTATGCATCCACGACCCTCTCGGTTCGTCCTTGCAGAGTAACATCTTCCGCCCATACCACTTGTGCCGCGATCTCTCCTCTTGGGTGTCGGGAAAGCTCCTCCCCACCCACGTGCAACTCGCCGCGTCTCAGGTCCAAAGCGCACTCACACTTATCCACAACATCCATTCCCAGGATGCACTCGTCCGCAATGTCAGCATAATCGGGCTCAACCACGCGCACCACGTTGCTCCGGAGATCGCCATCCAGGTATGCATCCACGACCCTCTCGGTTCGTCCCTGCGGAATAACATCTTCCGCCCATACCACTTGTGCCGCGATCTCTCCTCTTGGGTGTCGGGAAAGATCCTCCCCACCCACGTGCAACTCGCCGCGTCTCAGGTCCAACAACAGAGACCGAACTCTTCCATTTATTTTCCCATCAAGCTTTTGGACTACTTCCTCTTCTGCGGTTTCCAGCTCTTCCTGCCCGACCTTCAGCTCTTCTCGTGCTTTCTGCCCTGCTTCCAGCTGTTCCCTAAGATCCTCTTGTGCTTTTTCTGCCTTCTTTCGACCGGATCGCAATTCTTCCCTAAGCTCATCCTTGAGGTTTTCTCGAGTGGCTTTCAATTTTTCCTCAAGTTTTTGGACTGCTTTCTCTTGCTCGGCCTTCAGCCATTCCTTAAGTGCTTTCGCGGCTTCCTCTGCCTTATCTTGTGCCTTCTTTTGGCCGGCTTTCAATTCTTCCTGGCCAACTTGGATCTCTTTCTTAAGTTCCTCCTGTGCTTTTTCCGCTTTCTCTTGCCCAGCTTGGATCTCTTTCCTAAGATCCTCTTGTGCTTTTTCCGCCTTGTCCTGGCTAACTTGCATCAGTTGCAAAAGTTGGCTTAATTGGGCTTCCATTTTGCTGCTTTGAGATCTCGTCAAAGGCATGCACAATACTCACTTCAATTTATTTATCTGACCGTCGTTTTATCGGTACTTGTTAAATAATTTATTTATTTAATGTTTGTTCAATAATTTTCTTATAGCCCCCGGTACAAAACCCCACACCTGACACCACTGTTACGTTCTTAACGTTCGGGCTATTTAAAATTATACGACAAACATGGGTTCAAATATTTATTTACACAATGAATTACTACGATTATTGTTTACAAGCACATGCGAGAATTATCAAGCAGATTACAAATTAATTCAAGCACTAACGACTATCGGTACACGTATTTCTAACAACTATTATTATTTATTTCTATTACGTACGGATTAGCACATTTATTTATATCACTCTTAAACGCTAACGATTATATATTTATTTACTTATTATTACTTCACGAGAGATTATGTACACGCGGTTTTATTTATATGGGGGCTTCCAACAAGCCTCGACGTGAGTTCTAACTGCCGCAGAATTATTTCAGAACTGACTTGGGGGCGAACTCCGCTCGCTTATATCACGCCGGTAATTTTCTTCCAGAAGCCTCCAGAATTTCCGGCAACAGTGACGTGTCGCGTCAGGGCTGCTCTAGCATCGACTGGAAAATGATTCACCAACGTACACCTGCGTTCAAGGCCGCCCGTCGGCAGCCTATGATTCACGCGCCGGCAGCCGTCTCTGGAATTTCTAGTATAATCGAGGCATTGGGGCAAATAACTGTCAGCCGAATCGTTACAGTATGATTAATTTTGAAGGGAGATTTATTAAGAATAAATCTCAAATCTTAGAACCTATTACTTCTCTGTTAAAAATGATATTCAGTTTATTTGGGGACCTTCGCAGGAAAAAGCATTCAACACAATACAAACACTTTTACAGAAAGCACCATGTCTTTCTTATTATGATTATAATAAGCAGATTATTGTCAGCTGTGATAGTTATTCATATGGTCTAGGTGGGGTTCTAATGCAGGTTGGGAAGGATAATCAGAGAGAAATTGTAGCTTTTGCTTCTAGATTGTTAAGTTCTACAGAAAAAAGATATGCCCAAATCGAAAAGGAAACGCTTGCAGTTACATGGGCAGCAGAAAAAATTTCTGAATTTATTACCGGATTACCTAAAGTAATTTTTGAGACAGATCATAAACCACTTTTACAAATTTTACAAACCAAAAATTTAGATGAACTGTCGCCTAGATTGCAAAGGTTTCGCATGAGATTAATGCGATACTCTTATGAAATTATATATACTCCAGGGAAAGATCTCGTAGTAGCTGATACCCTCTCGAGAAGTCCTTTAAAAAATTTTATTCCAGAAAATGATGAATTATTTTCTGAAGTAGAAAGTCATTTGAATGTTATATTAGGACCTTTACCAGTAAAAGATCGTTTTCTTGATAAAATAATTCTAGAACAATCTCGTGATCCTATTTGTTTGAAACTTTATGGGTATGCTACATCACAGTGGCCTTCAAAATCGAATTGTCCTATCGAAATGTTGCCATATCTTCAGTACAAAGATGATATTTGTGTAAAGGAAAACTTACTGTTAAAAGGCTCTCGCATAGTCATACCTTCAATATTACAAAAAGAATGTTTAGATTTTATACATACGGGTCATCTGGGCATTACAGAATGCAGGGAAAGAGCAAAAGCTTCTATCTGGTGGATAGGTTTATCGTCTCAAATAGAACAATTAGTAAGGAATTGTTCAATTTGCATAGAAGAACGTGTCAATATAAAAGAACCTTTTGTCAAAGATAAAATACCTCCTCGACCATGGATGAAAATAGGTATAGATTATTTTAAACATAAATATTGGTATGTAATAATTACCGATTATTATTGGCGTTATTTTGAAATTTTCAAAATGAGAGATTTGTCTGAAAACACTCTCATAGAGAAATGTAAAGAAGTGTTTAGTAGGTTTGGTATTCCGGAGATAGTTCGATCGGATGGGGGTCCTCAGTTCAGATCTGGGTTTTAAAACTTTGCAAATAAGTATAATTTTTTTCATAGGTATAACCAGTATACCTTATTTTCCACAATCTAATGAGTGTGTTGAAGCAACTGTTAAAATTGCTAAAAATTTGTTAAAAAAGAAAAAAGATATATTCCGAGCCCTTTTAGCATATCGTTCAACACCACTGGAATGTGGTTTTAGTCCAGCAAAACTAATTATGGGAAGGAAATTGAGAACTAATTTACCAGTTTTACCAAGTTTATTAAATGCGCCTGTGAATACTGAGTCATTCTTTCAAACTGAATTAAAGAGAAAGAATAAACAAGAAAAATTATTTAATAATAGACACAATACGAAAGAATTGACACTGTTAAAAATTGGTGATTTTGTAAGGATTTCAGACATGAAACAGTATGGTAAAGTGGTAGAAATAGGCAAAGAACCACGTTCGTATATTGTAAAAACAGATAAAGGGTATTATCGTCCAAATAGGTGGCATTTGATAGAGGCGCCTTATCGCAGTAAAACCGACGATAACGTTAATGTACATGCGCCTGATATTTTGGAAAGTTTTGAGAATTCTGAAACAGCTACTTCTCAGGATGAACGAGTTTTGGATAATAATATCCCTAAAAATGATTTAAGAGAAAATACTGAGAAGTCAGTGGTTTCAGAAGCATCGGTTAATAGACCTATGCGAAATAGAAAACAACCAAAGTATTTACTAGATTATGTTTAATTATTAATCCATGGTTAAGTTTAATAATTTTATTCAGAAAAAAGGATGCTGTATTAGTTAGTTGGCTTGGGTCGTTGTTTATGTTTATGTCAAATGTACGTGGAATTAAATAGACATTCAATCCGATTTTCCCGCATGTTTTATTGAATATATCGCAACAGTTCGAACTAGTGACCTTAAGCTTAACAGCCCAGCTCGGTACCACTACACCATCAAAAATTTTAAAAACGACCAATCAGCAAGCTTTTCACTTCTTTGAATTAATATTCCACACAAACTGTAGCAGAAATCATCCTGATAGGTTACCTATGTTGTTCTCGACATATGATGATTACATCTATCCCGCGCGACACCTCCATTAAATTTAATTTTCGCCAAAGCGGTTGCTGCTTTCATAAAAGTTGTGCAGGTTCATGAGACATTTGATATAATTTTGATTTGGTGGCGATTGGTTGAGCGGTTGTGACAAAAAGTAAAAAATTAGTAAAAATGGAGTAGCCCGTAAGTCCCTTAGTATTCAGTAGACTATGCGTGTGTATAAATGTAAAATCATTAAAAAGTCGGCATTACGTTTCAAAGGACGATATTTTACTTGTTTAATTATTTACATAGGTGTTACTTGTAATTTTGAAGTTATCTGCTACGTCGCAGGGCTGCTCACTTAACAAATTTACACAACTATTCCTAACAAAGGTTTTTACATGTTTACTTAAAGATATTTGAATTGCTAATGCTTTAACGTTAGTTTCAATAATATCATAATTTAAATGTTCATTACAGCTGTATTGCATCTGTTAATATTTAATGCTGCTTTAAATGTTAAACAAATTTAGTTAACCTTATTCATTTTATTTGAGTGATATTTTATACCCCTTTCAGCAGTGTGTGACATATGTACCCTTACGATAAAACTGATGTGATTAAAATGATTTGTTTCGCATCTCAGTAGCGTCTCGTGTTTGGTTCGGGGTACGCTTTGCTAAGGACATGATTATACAGGGTTCGGAATGAAGTATTTCCCTATTTGTTTTTCCAATACAGTTTATTGTATATTATCAAACAAACTAGTAACTATATAATCATAAAGAGTAAATGTAAGATATATGTTTAGCCTAGATATGGAAAACAATACCTTTAGGGTGACCACAATTTTCTTCCATGCATTTCGTTGCTTCTTTTACTATGATTGAGGCAGTGAATCGGTTCATGTGCAAACATTAATACAAGCAACACATTCTGGTACAGACCAGCTATTCTTTTGACAACTGTTAATGATCTTCAAAGTCTGCTCGATATAGCATAAAAATTAACTAAAAAGATCTTAGTTGGAAATATGGCATAAAATATATGGTCGAAGATGGCCATTTCATTAAGGATATTGTTTTACACCTTATCTAAACAAATCCGTATTTCTTCTTTATGATGAAGTAATTGTTATTTTGTTCGGTAATATGCAATAAAAGTTATTAAAAAAACTAATAGGGACATACGTTATGCCGCATCCAGTATTTCAAACCCGGTGCTCCTTTGACATCTAATAGCTATTTATGTAACAAGTGCTAAAAGTTACCGTTTATGCACGAGACATGAAAATTATGAAATGAAGCCGAAGGCTGAGTTTCATAACATGTCTCGTGCATAAACGACTTTTAGCACGCGTTGCATACAATATTCTATCTACGACCTTAATTTTACTGTTATTAATCCATAAATATCGATTTAACAAAGGTTTACATCTACGACACTTCTAATTTATGTCATAATAAACAGTAGGCCATGCCGCGCGGGCGAATGTTTGCGAATGACAGTAGTCAAGGTCAGTTACGAAATGTAATTATTAATACTCCACATCTGACTGTATATTCATTACATAACGCTTTAATTATTTCAAAAACACTTTACCTGTAACGCAAGAAGCAACTAGAATAACTTTACAACTTCACTTCCAGTTCGAAATTATAGTTTTATAACCTCACTTCACTTTTAGCACATGGGCTAAAAGTAAACAGCTGATTTATTTAACCACGGTAAAATATAAAACGTCACTTTTAGTGAAACAAGCTAGCGCTAAAAGGCCTACTTTTAGTGGTGGTCGTAGATAAAAATTATTTGGAATTCATATTAAATTATTAATGTAGATTACTCATCCCTACTCTACCACGATTAAAGGTAGCTATTTGAAATTTTACTTTTCAGAAAAATTTTATTTTGAGCAAATGTCATATCGTCCGTTACTTGTTTTTAGTTCTTGATAAACAAGAGTCACAACCCCACACTGAATTCTTCCAAGTATATTGGTTTTATACTTAGAAAACGTGTCCAGGTTATTGATATTCCTGATTAAGCTATAGAATATTAGTTCTTCATTATTTGTAGTTGTTATTTTGGGAATATACATTCTTTATTGAGATTGTTTTTAGAAAAGGGGAGATTATTTAAACTCCCCCTACACTCAAGAAAAACATCGATTTCTTTATTTTTCTCTTGTAAGCTAACTACACTCCAACCCAACATCCTCTTGCACAAAAGAAAACATATAATGTAAATCTGTATGCCGCAAGTATGTAAAATAGGTGCAAAATATGGCCCTAATCCAACCTGCACTAGTCATCGACCCAAGGATTTGTATATTATATTTGACTCACGGCGAGCGTCTTAAGTCCCGGAATTCAGGAGTAATCCATCATCGACCACGTCCGCGATTTCATCAAGAGTGCGGGCTCCGTTTTTACATTAAACATTGCCGATACAGGCTGATTCGGATGCAGCGCACGAGGCCCGGGGATATTAGGAGCCACAGCGCGGGCCCATCTCATAATCTCAACAGGCGGCGCTGTCCACGTATAAGAAATCAGACCGCGCCGAAATACAAACTCGGTTAAGACGCCCTTGCGGTCTCCGCAAGTTGCTCAAAGGCGAGTTTTACGCGGGCCCCGTTACCTGATCGCAATGCCAACCGCACTCCTTTGGCCGCGTCTTAGAGTTAAGACGGGGGCCCAAGACGTGCCGCCACACACTGCATAAATACATGCGGGATGTGCGCTGCCCCTTAGATCTCAACCCTTCGAGCCGCAACAGGCATTAACAACTTCCTCCTAAGAACTGCCGGATAACTTATTCAAAGCCTTCTTGGCTTCGATCGCCAACTTGCCGCATTATGTGCACACGTTTTTCCATGTTAACCTTGAAACCAATATACAGGGTGAACGAGCGCTCTCTGTGATAACGGTGGTGCTCAAACTGGACAAGATAAAATCAGCGACGAGATACTGTGCTTGATAAGTCAGCGCAACCTCTCTCAAAGCTTTGTGCGTTGGATACTACCCCATAAGGAACTACACGTCTCGTCTAAGTATTTAGACATTACAACCATACTACCAGGATCAACAAATATCAAAACATCCTACACTGGTAATGCTCTTCGAGTGCTCAAAGTCAACAAAAATAAAAAGAGACAAGATTACCAACGAAACTATAAATGAGAGGGGCAACACCACTTCCATAAACGAATAGGTAACAGAAGAAGGTAATCGAACAATCACATCTTAAGAATGAACAATTAAAGACCGGATCACAATAAACAGATCGCTGATAGGAAGGAGAAGGTTAGATCGAGAAGAAAGAGATGGAAAGAGTACATATGATATGGTTTAATACAAGAAAACTGCATAGAGAAAAGGTGTTCTAAAATTGGAAACGTATTGAGTATTTAGTAAAACATGTTTAGAAACTGTAAGGGGCTAGAGCAATCATGTTTCATAGTTGCACCATTTTCAGAGCTTTGGCATTGGGTACTACACCGTGACAAATAATTTACAGCGCATACCGACATTGGAATCAGAAAATCATAATTAACATGGAAAATCTCACTATACAAATTACTGATAGTCAAGATTTTATTGTCATCGTGCAATTCGGTACTGAACTGCATATTTGTATAACTGAAACCTTTTTAACGCATTATAGGAAACGCCTAATAGGTTCGCAACCGTTGATGCGTTGGAAGATTAAACAATTTCTCGAGGTGCTCTTTTGTCATCTCGTGGTACTTCCGGTTTGAACAGAGAAGCACCAGGTTGTTTGTGTGGAAAGCTTGTGTTTTTTAAGTTTTCGCGAGCTTAAATGGTTTGCATCGCTGTGCAATATTGAGGGGGTGAATCCCAGATGAGGTATTTTTTGGCCGTGTTACCGATGAAGGAATTTAAGAAGTTATTGAACGCTCCATACGTATTGTAACATTTTATTAACACATTTTTTACTTGACTTCTTAGTTTTTACATTTTGTATAGTCTTACCTTGTATTTGTTACATGTTTTTATTGCTTATTTCTTTCTTCTATATTGATGGATCGTTTATTTCTTATACTTACCTTACATCTATCTAATCAGATATTTTGTTTCCTCTGCCATTTTCCTCTGTACTTTATCGTACTTGGCGAAGCTATAACGAATTTATGTAGGATGTACAAGAATTTGATGTTTATTTTCTGTCAAATTAATATTGAGCAGCTCATTTCTTTACTTGGCAAAATACTACTGCTAAATATTCTTGATCGAGTTATTTTCTCCAATACTTCAGTCTGCATAGCTTTAGATCTAGAAATTGACGTTAACTTTTGACGAGAAGCAGTGACTTCTAAAATAAAACAATTCGTGAAATTAATTATCTTAATGTACTCTAGTGATCCGGTTGGTTACTATGGCTTAGGGAAAGCTTGTTTATGAAACGCCAGCAGACACTGTAATTTCTAATCAAATTTTGTAAGAGGCAAAAAGCTGGGTTGAACGACTTCACTTTATCTATTATGCAGCTTTACAAGTTACGTCTCATTTTGGATTGCAAACAGTTCTTCGGGAGGACCAGAGGACACTAGGATTTTCTCAGAAAGACACTTTTAATAATTTCATCGTGGGCTAGTCTTAAGATCTTGAATCTCGAGGCGACCTAATTACAGACCGCGTCCGGAATCAACTTCCCGTTCGCATAATCCCACGCTTTTTGTTTATTCCGCGCGCATATTTAATTACTTATAGATTTTCGCGGAGCCATCAATGCTTAAGTAACGGGGGATCTATATTCACGGGCGGAAGCGGAACATTCACTTTTGTTGTTGTTTTCCTCGCCACAGGCCCTGTAAGTTGCATGTCGGATTAAAAGTTCGTCCGTATGCTCGCCGCGCTGTTTACGGGAAACGTCAGCCTCCTTCAACCGTCATTATTAACCGAAATTAAAGCTGAACGGTTATGCTGCTCCATTTTTGCGGAGCTCGGACTTGTCTTGAAGCTCGAACGAGCTCCATGCGCCTGGGGTTGTTCTGACTGGGGCTTAATCAAAAGTGAAGTGAATTTTTCTGCTTGAAAAGCCTACTATTTCAACTCATTTCAGTTGGGTAACGACATACTTTCACTGAGAAACAAATACTTCTTCTACAAGATGCATATGGTCTTGCATTTTTGTTAAAATTGCCGTACAAGCGTCACCAAGAAGCGGAACAGCATGTCTTGTAACAGACTCAATGGCACAGTTTAAAATCCTAACATACGGGACGACCGTAGAAAAATAGGGCGGATAAATATCTGGATAGAGATAATTGACAGAATTGAGCAAGAACGCAAAGTAATCAGTTGCTTTATAAGGAATATGGGGATATAAGCACATACCACAAAATGCAAAAGAATATTGGGAAGACAATGATTGAATTCATCCTGTGTTACCGTAGTAAACTGTGAATGTTAATAGCGGAATAGAAGTTGAAGGTACAGAAATAAACTATTTAAAGAGAAGTGGACGAGTACCGCAACTGGGTCATATTCTAAACGAAAACATTTATACTAAAATTTAAAAAATAGGAGACGTAGCAGTGGATAGAACTGAATGGGGAGGACTGAAGTGGATTTAATACCTATGTTGTTGGAACGCAGAATTCTTCGACGGACTCCATTTCGAAAAAATAAACGAAGAAGATCTAGAAGTTCGTGCAATGAGAACAATAGAAACATCATAAAGAATTGGGATTTAGAAAACACTTAGGATGCAATTTGTAAACTCCAGTAACTCCATGTAACAATCTGAATGGAGTCAAATAACCTAGTGGGGTGGGCTGAAATTAAAAAGCGCTCGCTCGGGATAATCGAAATTATCTTGGAAGATGCGGGGGTAAATTTGTGGTATTGTAGGTTGCTACCATGGTGGTAATGGCTAATGGAAATGGGGGCTGCACCATGGAAAACTTCGTAGGCAATGGGAAATGTGACCCGTGTTCACGCTCCAGTTATGACTTATCTTGAAAATATCTGAAAATGCTAATTGATAAATAAACAATCGATGAACTTAGACATGAGTTTATTTTAGTAAATACACACACGATTCAAGTACAGTACAATTCAAGCGTAACATCTGTACAGTTTAACAGCTAACCGGAAACTGATTTGTTAGGTTTATATTACACTTGCGTACCAACCGCATTAGAGAAAAAGTTACTACTGCTACCAACATAATTAAATGTTTTGTATATCTTAACACTTCCTCTCAAAATATTAATTACTACTAGCATAAACATGAAATAGTAATATAATCTTAACTCAAATGTCAAAAACATTAATTACTAGCATAAACAGGAAATAGTAATGCAATCTAACTACAATTTCATACAATGAAATAGTCACATACAACACAGCATTTTTTACATTACATTAAACAGTTCATGCCAAGCAAATTTCTTAACATCTGAAAACGCACACGAGTTAAAGGTTTCGTGAAGATGTCAGCAATTTGGTGTTCACTGTTAACGTGTTCAACATTAAACGCACCTTCACTATATTTCTCCCGTACAAAGTGAAACCGCACAGCTATGTGCTTTGAACGTTTATGAAATTCAGGATTCTTTGCCAGTTTAATTGCACTTGCATTATCTATCAGCAGCGTGGGAATAACCTTTGACATTTTGAGTTCCGAAATTAACCGTTCCACCCAAACCAGCTCCTTGGCTCCTTCGCTTGAAGCTACATATTCCGCTTCAGTAGTCGATAGCACAATGCATTTCTGCTTTTGGCTTATCCAGGTAATTGCCGCATTTGAATACAAACATACTACACCTGTTCTAGACCGGCGTGTTGTTGCATCACCAGCAAAATCTGCGTCGCTGTATGCCTCGATTTTGGCCTCATCTGGGTCATGTCGATACAGCAATCCGAAGTTCATGGTTCCCTTTAAGTACCGGAATATCCTCTTCACTGCAACCCAGTCCGCATTTTTCGGATCATCCAGATTTTGCGATACCATACTGACTGCATAAGATATATCCGGCCGCGTAGCCGTTGCCAGGTACATTAGCGATCCCACTGCCTGTTTCATGTAAACTTCCTCTTGCAAGTCACCATATAGGAAGGCTGTGCTTACATCGAATTGAGCGAGACGAAGATTTTCGGACGCTGCTACACCTAATACTGCTCTAACTGTATCGAAGCGGGCAACCGGACTGAACGTTTCATCATAATCGACTCCAGCCTTTTGTAAAAAGCCCTTGGCCACCAGTCTTGCCTTAAAACGGTTGACACTTCCATCTGTGTTTGTCTTTATGCGCAGGACCCATCGATTGGCGATGACTTTCTTGTCCGATGGTAGATCCACGAGCTGCCAAGTGTTGTTTACTGCTAACGAATTGATTTCGTCGTCCATTGCCTCCTTCCATTGTGCTGCTTCGTTCGAAGTTTTCACAGTGATCACTTCATTTTCTCGAGCTGCTTCCATGGTATCCATGTCCTGTTGAACTTCTGACAGTTGTTCACCTGGTGTTACCTCCTGTACGACATCACACTGAGTTGTCGAATCTTTTTTATTGATTACCACTTCGACTGTTTGGTGTAAAATGTCTTCCCGTTTAAAAATAACGTCACGACTAGTAACAACTTTGCTTTCAGTTTCAAGCCATACCCGGAAACCGTCTCGTTCACCACAGTACCCAACAAAACGACCGACAATACTTTTCTTGTCCCACTTTTGTCTGTGCTGTTTAGACACGTGAACAAAGCACTCTGTGCCGAAAACACGTAAATGTTCAATGTTGTAAACGTCCTTCCGAAACCACAATTCACAAGGTGTTTTATTGTCGATTATTGTAGGGCCAGTGCGATTCAACACATGCGTTGCGGTGTTTACTGCTTCAGCCCACAGCTTTGTCGGAAGGCCCTTCGAATGAATCATCGAACGCGCACTCTCGACCAGTGTTCGGTTTTCACGTTCCGCTGCACCGTTCTGTTCCGGAGTATAGGGCATTGACATTCGACGGTTAATGCCCTTTGACTGCAGTATCGCTTGCACTTCTGCATTGTCAAATTCCTTGCCACCATCACTAAGGAATTCTTTTATCACATGCCCTGCCACACTTGCTTCGTTTAGGAAAGTCTTTAAACTGTTTGCTACTTCCGATTTTGCCTTGAGGAAAAACACCCGGCGGAACTTGGAGAAATCGTCCTTAAAGCAAACAAAGTATCTTGCACCTCCAATAGATGGTTCTTGCATTGGACCACAAACGTCTGCATGGATTAATTCTCCCGGAGTTGTAGGACGATTTTTTCTTGCACTAAAGCCCTCCCGATGTTGTTTGCCAAACATGCACCCATCACAGAAATCTTTATCTGCCTGCACGTTTATTCCACGTCGTTTAAGCACTTTTCTTACTTGTTGCTTGTTTTGATGACACAAGCGCTCGTGCCACAACTGGAGAGTTTCAGCTTCCGATGCTTGGTAGACTTCGGCTGCTGCCTCGGGAATGTTAACTCGCATTTCTAACACAAACAACCCCTTCGGAGTTCTTTTACCAACAAGACGAACCACCCCAGCTTTCACAAACGTACAACCACTTTGCGTTGCACTGAACTGAAAACCCTTATCGATCGTCTGGCCTATGGAAAATAAGTTTCTGCTGATTTTCGGTACATACCATACATTAGTCAAGTGATTTTGCTGCCATTTGCCGTTGATCATCATTTTCACTTCTACTGTGCCAGATCCATATGCCAAGATGACATCACTATTGCCAATTTGCACCTGTTTAGGTATTGCAAATTCTTCGTATGTACAAAAATATTTTTCGTGCTTTGTCATATGCGCAGAAGCTCCAGAATCAGCCAACCAGACGTCCACATCAGCTGCACCGGCGACCGTGCTTGTAAAAGCGCATCCGGACGCATTTGAATTTCCCGCCGAACTCGAGGTTGTCGAACTTTTTGCAGCTGCTGTCCCCTTTGATGGGCAAGCCTTCGCCCAGTGGCCGATTTTATGACACCTAAAACATTTTCCTTTTTTCTTTCCTTTGTTGCTCTCGTTGTGTGATTTCGCCACAAACGCCGTTGATTCGCTTCGCTGCTCGGGTAGTCGCATTTCTATTAGCCGCAGCCTCTCAGTCAGCTTGTTTACCGTTCTATCCTCCAGAGGAACGGACTCCCAGACACTCTTGAATTCGAAGTATTCGGACGGCAAGGTTGACATGATCCTGCTCATTAGCAACAGTTCATGCAGTTCGGAATTAGCCAACCTTCTTAACTCAGCGTTCAAATCTCGAAAATTCCGCTGAAGACGAGCTACGTGTGTTGCGATGTCTTCGGTTGGAATTTTTTCACAACTAAAAAATTGCTCCATTAAACGATCTAGCCGCTGTCCAGAACTTTGCTCATATACTGAGAGTAACTTTTCCCAAATGGCTTTCGCTGTTTCGCACGTGGCGGTTAAGTCCACGTTAGCGCCATTCATGTTACCTACCAGTATTAGCTGTGCTTGGGCATCAACTTTCTGGAAATGCCTTAACTCGGTTTCATACGCTCTTAAAGCATCCTCTGTAGGTTCTCCGCTCGGTTTCACCGGCTCCAAGCACGTCCCATTAACGTAACCAAGTACCTCGTGGTGGCGACACAGCAACTCTATTTGCCTCCTCCACTTCGTCCAGTTTCCAGCACCTTCGAGCTTCTCCATCTGAACTTTGTAGAAATCCATTACACGCGTTCAAATCAAACACCAAACCGAAAAACGTGTTTTTGCTCGTGCTGTTCAATGTTCCGTTACGCGACTGCACTTTATCGCTAAAAATGTCTTTCATCCGCGCACTAAACGATCTGGGCCAATAACCAATTGATAAATAAACAATCGATGAACTTAGACATGAGTTTATTTTAGTAAATACACACACGATTCAAGTACAGTACAATTCAAGCGTAACATCTGTACAGTTTAACAGCTAACCGGAAACTGATTTGTTAGGTTTATATTACACTTGCGTACCAACCGCATTAGAGAAAAAGTTACTACTGCTACCAACATAATTAAATGTTTTGTATATCTTAACAATGCTTAATGGACTTCAAAATAAGCGGACCTGCACTGCTCTTTACAAATGAAAATTACTCTATTAAGATAACATTCATAACATTGCATTTAAGCTGGTCAGCCTTGTAGCTGTGCCCGCAATTTTTACTTGCTTGTAATAAGCAAAACTAACAGATATTTGTCTACAATACAGATTCCAAAGGAAAAAACAATATTAATAAAATGGCGCCGAGCGTTAATAAATAAATAACATATGCAGTGTTAGATTATAAACCATAAATGACTTATCCAGGCACAGTACTTCCAACCTTTGACAAATTCGCAACTAAAATGAAGTCACAGACTCCGAATGTTGCACAAAATCTTGGTTTGGAACACTGAATCACTGGCCGTCAAAGTTGAGCGAGATTTACGGGCTTGCAAATGAGGTATGTGGATCAAAGAAAGAAGCAAAAGGAACAGCTCCCAGGCATATATGGCGTCAGTCCTACACATGATGAGGAGGAAGATTTTCCCCAGACATTTATTGGAAGAAACAAAAATATCAAATAAAACACTAGTTTAAACAAATATCGTTTAATGATAATAACTTATACTTTGGAAGTAATAACAAGTAGGGTATAAATAACGATTCGTTATTACTGGCATAAACAAACTCTTCAGAATACTTAATTCTATAACCAAATATCACAACGTAAATAGCGCAGATCATCCAAGGAATGGCTTACGTCTAACACATAAATTGGCATATAAGCTTCACTTCCGGTACGATTCTTACTCAAAGTTACACAGATGTAATTGCTCCTGAGTAAAAGGTTCGAAAATTAACACAGTAAGTAGTAGTGCAGACCTAATATTTCAGGTCGTTTAATTCGGAACAACTAACGTCCACTGAGCGATTAAAATGTTTTACACCTTCTTCTTCTTCTTGAGATGGTTATCCTCTATGGATGTTACGTTAACCCAACGATTCTATTGACGGCTGATCGGAATAAGGCAGCTGAAATCGGCCCGGTCCACAGCCTAAGGTTTTTCATCCATGGTGTTCTGCGGCGGCCAGGGCCTCTTCTTCCTTTAACTTTTCCTTGGAGGATTAGTTGAAGGAGTTGGTATTTTCTATTTCGCATAACGTGTCCAAAATATTGTATTTTCCTGGCCTTGGCCGTTAAAACTATTTCTGGATCTTTCTGTATCCGCTCTATTATTACGTTGTTGGAAACATGGTGGGTCCAAGACACTCCAAGTATCCGTCACAGTCAGGGTCCAAGCCTCTGCTCCGTACAGGAGAGTGGAAACACGTAACATCGAAGGACTCTCATACGCAGTTGGATGTTCAAATTAAGATTGCACAGTACTCTTCTCATGCGATTGAAGACGTTCTTGCTTTTTCTATTCGAGATCTTATGTCCCGCGTGTGATCCCAGTTCTGATTGAGGTTGCATCCAAGGTTAAGTAACTCTTTCTACCTGTTCGGGTGGTTCATTATTAACTATAAATTGTGTATTTGTGATGTTGTTTTTACTTATTATCATTATTTTCGCTTTCTTGTAGTTTAGTTTCATTGCATATTTATCGCATACCTCCACCACGCTGTTTATTATGTTTTGAAGACCTTCAGCACTGTCTGCAAGAAGACGGTATCGTCTGCGTAGCTTAAGTTATTAATTATTTGGCGATTGGTATTGATACCATCCTGTGCGTCATACAGTGCTTCTTTGAAGAGATTCTCTGAATATGCATTTAATAGTAAGGGCGAAAGTATGCATCCCTGTCGCACGTTTCTTCTCACATAAAATTCCTGAGATGTTTCGTTTTCCAGGCGAATAGTCGCTTTCTGGTCTGTATATAGATTTACTATAAGACGGATGTCTTTATCCTCCATTGGTTTGTTTGATGTTTTCTCTTTTATTTTCTCTGCATGTATTTTTGCTTTATCTAACAACAAGTTGTGGTCTATATGAGCGTCAGCTCCTGAATATGTTTTTGCGTATTTGATGGTGTTTCTAAATCTTCTATTTATAATTATATCAACTATTTGGCTTCTTACAATTCTTCCAGAAGCATCGGCTGGGGATTTCCATGTATAGAGCTTTCCTGTTGGTAACTGAAACCAGGTGTTCATTATCGTGTATTCGTTTTCCACACAATACTCCATTAATCTTTCTCCTCGATCGTTACTTATCCCTAGTCCATATTTTCCTACGACTTCTTCTACCTTCTCCTTTTCCACCTTAGCGTTAAAGTCACCAAGGATTATAGTGATATCTTGCTTCGTCGTATATTTTTGTACCATCTGAATTTGTTCGTAAAATATCTCATTGCCATTCTCCTCACTCACTGCCGTTGGGGCATATGCAACAATTATATTGAGGTTCACTGGTTTGGCTTCAACCTTAAAGAGAACTCTGTCTGAGATAGGTAGAAAACCTGTAATCGCGTTGTTTATTTCTTTGGTGATAATTATGGCCACACCATTGCTATTTCTGGTGCTTGTATCTCCAGCATGGTATATATGATATCCGTCTACCATAGAGTGTCCGGTGTCTGGCCATCGCACTTCAGTACTTCCCAGTATGTGTATACTCAATCGATTCATTTCTTTGATTATATCTGCGGTCTTCCCTGCCTGATACATGCTTCGAATGTTCCATGTGCCTATGTTAATCACATATTTTGTAGTGGGGATTTTGTGTTGTTTTGTTTGTATGCACGCACGGATTTCGCCTGATGACGATCTGGGAAGCCGTGTCTAAACTTCCCCTGTCGGATCTTGGTCTCCAGCCCTGGGCAGTAAGCTTAGCCTGTTCTGTAGCCTGGTCGATAATAATTATACTAGGGAAGATAGTGAGGTAGTATCTCGTTCCTTTCCTCACCGCAATATCCCAGCCGGTTGAATCAGAATGCGATTTCCGCATGTGACTATCTGGCATTGAACCTTTATAACCGGGCGTTATTTATTCAGGTACCTGCATATTCCACGCCACTGAATTATGTTAATTACTCGGATAACAAATCAGCATGCAATGTTAACGGAAAACGCATGGAACATTAACAACTTTGGAAAATGTGTAAACGTTGATTTTTGTTTAGTTTTAGCTTGTCAGTTATTACAGCTGACACAATTGTTAATTTTAACCTGAAATAAAATCTTCCAGTACCGGGATTTGCTTCGTGAACTAAAAAATATAAAGAAGTGGGGCCTCCAATAATTTCGCACTTTTTAACCAATAAACTACGCTGCCTGGTACACATAAAAAAGTTCTTCGCAGCACATTTCGGCGATGGCTAAGATGCCTGAAGATCTCTTGCAGGAACGAACGTAAATCTTAATCCCGCCTGACTAAACCCCTGGGATGCTGTTGGGTTAAAATATCTTTATCCCATATTGAATGTCAAAAGCAGTTATTGAGTTTTGAAACTATAATAAGTACCTAATATAAAGAAGGAAAACTAGTAAAGCAGAATGAAACCTACTAACTCTTTAAGTAACAGGTGCAATCATACGTGAGAACACGATCAACTTAGAAACTCGTCGACAAGTGCATCTGCAAATCATCTTAATCTATAGGTTTTTTTAAATTCTGATTGATGCTTTTTCAATTACGATATCTTACTACTTATGCGAATTGATTCCGAGCGATCTTATCAATCATATCCTTTCGTGTTTGCTATAACATCCGTATACGATTTGTTCGTGTATTTGTATAATACAGTCACATTGGCATTTTATATCTGTCAGTTTAAGGTTATATCATAAATGTCATTTTAACAAATATAAACATTTTTGTTGAATACGTAAAGATATTAGGAACAAAAACAGCTACAGCTGTGCAAAATAATTTCCTGCATTTTCCATACACAACACCACATTGTGTTCAGTATATCAAACATCCTGTATAAGATAAGTGATTCTGTCAAAATTGTACAGGTTATATTATTAAGTATACCTTTAATCATCACTGCCAAAATAAATTAAATTTAAAAAAACATTCACAGCCCTCTAGAAGTTAAAAGTTTTCGATCATATGGTAATTATCTATACGTAAACTATTTATTTGTCGCTATATTTAATTGCATTTAATGTATGCTTCTGGTGGAAACGAATATCTTTCAACTTCTCTATTTGCGCGTAGTTATTTATTTTTTTCTATAGCACATATTAAAGTCTGCTTTTATCAACTCAAAACAAAAGGTCAAGTTTTACTTTAACAGCAAGGGTAGATAAAGTAGCACTTTAACATCAAGAATAGATAAAGTAATTTAATTTTCTAACTTTTGTTTAAATTAAATATGACAGGTGCGCATTATCGTAGCAACCCAATCTAGCTACTGACATTTTGAAATGTGATTGACTGTTCTTATTTTCTTTTGAAATTGTTAAAGTTCTTGCTATAGAAAAAAATATTGTATTATACACGACGATAAAGTTATTTCTATCCACTCTTGAATCATTAACGTCTCGACTTTGTCTCGACGTTAAACGATTCACTCGTAGATAAAATTTAACTTTATCGTCTTGTATAATAAATTACTATTTATTAAAGCATTGATATTTGAACTTACACATGCTTTATTCCTTCAATCTACCTTTTTTATGTTCTTAAGATTAAGGTCGTGGAGCAGACCCTCGATGGTAAGTTATTTTTGTTTGGAAGGTTAATTAGATTGTGCTTGCTAGTTTGTAACCAGTTGCATCTATCTCCAGTAGTACTTCATGTATTTTTATTAGGTTTTTTAAGCCCTGACTTCTTTAATCGTGATTCACTCCCCTCTAAGCTAGCTGAAGCACTTTTTATTAATATCCTGCAATAAACCAGCACATCCCCAGAATCACGGCATCACCGTTAGTATTCTTAGTGAATGAATCCCTTGTGAATGTAGGAAATACTATATCGGTGAAACATCAAGGCCTTTAGAAGTAAGGGTTAAAGAACACCAAAATTTGGTTAACAAATACCAGATTGACAAATCTAGAATAATTATAACAGCCACAAAATACATTGGCATAACACAAAGATTTTATCTAAAGAATCGATATCAACTAGATGTAAAATCAAAGAAATTGCATATATTTTACTAAGCAAAGACAAATGCATGTTCACACATTCAGTTGATTTAAATAATAGTTGGCTATCACTCTTAAAGATATAATCAAGTAGTCGGTTGTCAGTGTCACGTTATTGGGGAGATTAGTCGAGTTCTGCTAGATCTCCAATAAAATAAGCTAACTTCTCCTTGTTCATTTTTAATTTGATTAGTTAATGTTCATAACGGAAGTATATTTTGTCTTCCGAAACGTGCATGTTTTAATATCTTTCATTGTGTAGTGTGGCGAAATACCTAAAAAGATGGCATGAGAATACTCCTGTTGAAGGGGTCACTCTGATACCGCTATAATTTCTACACTCTCTCCTATTTCATGATGTATATTTTATAAGTATTTCATCACACACAAAAATTGAAAATATTAACATAGGAACGCCTCGGGGAACAAATATATTCCTACTATTAACATTAACAAACCAAAACGTAATTTTTAGCACTGCGCAATTAACAAAACTCAATTATTGCTTAACATAATATAACGCCAGTAAGAAGTTTTAGAAATGACTTGCCCGGCTTTACGTTTATAAATATTTTTTCTCTGTATACAAGATATTTGTTATTGAAGGATTTATCTAACTAGAGTAGGTAATATGCAAGACAAAAAAATCTGGCGTGATACACGCACACAGTGATCTTATAATTGACCAAAAATTTGATTTAAAATTTTTAAGCATTTGTCAAAAATTTTCAAAAATTACAAATTCTACAAAAAACGGTACAAAATAGAGCGTTAGGTGAAGAGAAAAATTTTCTCTAGAATTTTAAACTGAATTCAAAAATGTAATAATATACCGGGTGTTCTATTTAAAATAGGAGTTAATAAAAAAATAGAAAAAAAAACAAAGAAAGCCCATTTTAGAAGTATTCAACTGGAAAATCACCTATCTTACATCAATACACATTAAAAATGTAATAAAAATGAAAAGTTCGAAAAAAAAACGTTAGAGCCGTTTTTGAAAAAATCGAAAAAAACTGAAAAATCATAAGAGTAAACACCTACTTCCAGTATGCGATTTTCTTCAAAAGCTTGCTGTCGCATCTTCATAGTACAGAAAACTTATATATGACGTTTCAACCTCATACCTCTTTTCGTTTTTGAGATATTCTGTTCACAGACAGACCAATGAAAAAAATATGTTTTTTGGGTTCAGGGGACTCTGAAACGTGAAGATCTGTTGAAAACTCAATTTCGAATTTTTGGGGTGAATCCAATACTTCCTTTATTGTAAAAGGAAGTTAAAAACTGGGACAGTTAATGTGGTCGTTTGTGAATGTGACTGTTTTAATATCTATAGTTTCTAGGTTATTCTAACTTAATTGCAACATGTTTAGAGGTTGCTATGAATCAAAATTGTTGTAGTAAATGTAATTGTTTAAAGCCTCGTTTAAGCAAATCAAATTATGGTAAAATCTCTAGTCTCGGTCCCAGTTTTTTACTTCCTTTTACGATAAAGAAAGTATTGGATTCACCCCAAAAATTCGAAATTGAGTTTTCAACAGATCTTTACGTTTTAAAGTCCCCTGATCCCAAAAAAAATATTTTTTTTTCATTGGTATGTTTGTGTGTCTGTGTGTCTGTCTGTTTGTCTGCCTGTCTGTGTGTCTGTGAACAGAATATCTCAAAAATGAAAAGAGGTATGGCGTTGAAACTTCATATATAAGTTTTGTGTACTATGTAGATGAGACAGCAAGCTTTTGAAAAAAATCGCATAACCGGAAGTAGGTGTTTACTCTTGTAATTTTTCAGTTTTTTTTCGATTTTTTCAAAAACGGCTCTAACAATTTTTTTCAAACTTTACATTTTTATTACATTTTTCATGTGTATTGATGTGAGTTAGGTGATTGTCCAGCTGAATACTTCTAAAGTGGGCTTCTCTTGTTTTTTTTTTCTATCTTTTTTTATTAACTCCTATTTTAAATAGCACACCCGGTATATTATTACATTTTTGAATTAAGCTTAAAATTTTTGAAAAAATTTGTCTCTTCAACTAACGCTCTATTTTGTACCGTTTTTGTAAAATTTGTAATTTTTGAAAATTTTTGACAAATGCTTAATAATTTAAAATGAAATTTTTGACTTATTATAAGATCACTGTAAAAGGAAGTTGTGTGAGTGTATCACACCAGATTTTTTTGTCTTGCATAGCACATATGTAATCAATTGAATTGAAATATCTCAATAACGCTATCTTCCTTTGCATATATTGCTTGCATGTCTTCTCAGAAACAAACAAACATACCTTTACAATACAACGGTTAAAATCATACCCACGTACGGTGTTAAGACATGCAGGACAACAAATACTAATTAAAATACAATTTTAGCAAGAGGTATGGACTTCTCACGAGAAATTTCTCTGATATCTTCTTATATATCAGAATAGACGTCGTGGCTCACCCACTCATCAACGCCCAGCCTAAACCCTTGGACCTAGAAAGCTGAAATTTTGCACAGAGGTTCCCTTTATGATGTATACAAGGAATAAGAAAGGATATTTCAACCCCTAAAGGGGTAAAATGGGGGTTCTAGTTTTGTATGAAAAAATAATATTAAATAGACATTTCGACTTGAAACTTCGTAGGAGTATTCCTAAAAACAAATAAGAAACCAAGTATTTCGTGATTGTCCGAAAATCAACCCCTTAGGGCAGGGGTCGGCAACCTTTTTCGGACGGCGGGCCATTTTAAAAATATTTTTTTTATGCGGGCCGCACATTCAAATGTAACTTAAATAGTGCTTTTATATCATATACGAGTATAAATATTATTAAAAATAAATATAGAAAAAATTTATTTTTTATTGACATGCTATAATAACAATGTTAGAGAACAAAAATTTTACAATTCTTAAAAGGGAAAAAAAAGAATATACAATTCCAATTAAATATGTATAAATATGTAAATATAAAATATATAAATATAAAAAATATAAAATATTGTAGTGAAACGTCATACGGCTGTCAACATGAACGCACATATGAACATACAGTAGCAAACTGGCGAATTGAAAGAATTAGTGACAAGCCTATCCGGAATGAATAATCGGAAAGTTTCCGATTGTTCAAAAAGTCGGAAGGTTCCTATTATTTCGGAACTTTTCGGAATTCGATTATTTTACTGTTCGGTGCACAAAATTCGGAACTTTCGGAATTCGATTATTTTACTATTCGGTACACAAAATGAGAAAACGAAATGCCAATTTGAACTGAACGGAATACGGAATGTTGTATTGACTCACTTGACTGCTATATGCTGGTTGGCGAATGTCGACGAGTCGCGCCGTGTGCGCACGTGTATGATACGTGAATGGCACTAATGGCAGTGGTATTTCGTAGATTAATTATTAGATAGTACACCTACAGACTTCAAATTCAAGTATTGTTTTATACTATCTATTATGTACTTTATGTGCTATTAAACTTTAAAATATCACTACCATTTTCCGAAAGTCTATTAACGTAACTACTGTAATAATTTGAAAAAATATTTTATTTCCTCATATCCCACTGTGCGACTCAAACTCATAAATTGTTTTTTAGGATACTGCATTGCTAACTAGCATCTACATAGTTACAAACGAGTCCGGTAGATAAAATTTACCGGACTCGTTTGTAACAATGTAAACGCTAGTTACCAATGCAGTATCCTAAAAAATCTTATACGATACACGACCGGTAGAATTCTTATGGCCTTGCCAAACATACAGGTCTCGCCCTACGGTTCGACCTGTAAAGTGTTGGCGCGGCCATAAAAATGTTGCTGCCGGTCTAATAACGTAAATAGCTATTACTGACCGTCCTACAAACCCAAACAATAGATGCCAACGCAGATAAGGGCTTACGGCGCGACGGCGAGTGCTCTCATCGTAAATTTGCACGCACTTCATCTTCCTTCCGCTTGTTGTTATTTCGCTCGTTTTCCCTTGCTTGCATTTACGGAATGTAAAATAATCGGATGATATTCCGATTTTATAAACATTCCGAAATGGAACATTCCGATTATTTAAATCATCCGATTATGCCCATCACTAGAAAGAATGCTACACTTGCTAAGCGAGACGTCGTATTCGCTGGGGAGTGGGGATTAAACTTGCGCAGTAAAATAGGTTTCCCACTATGCTTCTGTTTGTCGCGTATTTTTGTCACCGGCCCCATTTCGGCACGCTTACGCTCTAAGTTTGTTGATTTTTCCTAAAGTTATATTGGTGCTTTGGCGGGCCGCGCAAAAAGTTGCAAAGGGCCGCATGCGGCCCGCGGGCCGCAGGTTGCCGACCCCTGCCTTAGGGGGTGAAATGGAGTAAATAAGCCTAAAAATCGATATGGGTGTCGTTATTGAGGTTTTTTGGGACGTTGATTGTGAAAATGGCATTTGAAATTTGGCAGGCAGATTTCTCATAGAGAGTAGGCATCCGCTAAGAAAGGATTTTTGAAAATTCAACACCTAAAGGGGTAAAAAAGAAGTTAGAATTTTGTATCAAATTTTGAATTAAATAATTCAAAGTTTTTGGAAATTTATCCCCTGAAGGTGAAAATAGAAGATGACGGGACGGGACGGAACTGGACTGGACGGGACGGGACGGGAAGGGATGGGACTGGACAGGAAGGAAAGAGAAGGGATGGGAGGGGTGGGGAGGGAACGGGGCGGGACGGGACAGGACGGGAAGGGACGGGACGGGAAGGGCTGGGACGGGACGGGGACGGGAACTGGGACGGAGACCGAGACGGGGATGAGATGGGATGGGATGACAGTAAATAATTAGTCATTATTTAATACACAAATAAAGAACCTCGCCCGTACGAAATCGAGCGTAACAGCTAGTCTTTGATAATGACATTTGAAAACTGAGAGTTGTTCCTGAATTGTCAAACTTAATTTCTATAATAAATGCAAAATACTCCATCAAAATAAGAGTATTTATGATAAAAACATTTTATAGTTAAGGCATGTAGGGACCACATCATTTTATTTCAAAATTTCAAAATACAGCGAGTGTAGCAGCAGAACATGGTAGTTATGTTTACACAAAGAATCATTGAAAATGAACAGGGCTATGCAACCAACGTTACAGTAGTTGATTACGTTTTCTGAATACCCCTTGTCTCTAAAGTAAAATCGTGTTGTTCTAACTCTCCACCCATCGTAATAATAAAATAACGTTGCACGCAATTGCAAAAACATCGGTTAAGCCTTTTTGAAATAAATAACCCTGTTCATTTTCAATGATCGCAAGTGTACATTTACAGTCTTTAGTAATCCATGTATGCTAATTAGTAGGTAATACTCGAACCAAATATACAAATTAACTTTGACAGCTCTGAAACAGCAGTGATCTTTCAAATGTCATTATCGAGGAAAGCCATACTTAGTGACATATGTTTTGTCCTATGTCCCGAATTAAAAATGATCACCTTGTATAAATGACAAGAGTGGTAATAGGGACTAAGAAATAACAAATATTACAATGGTATGAACCTGACAGATAACCACAAATAATATTAAGTTTGGCCCTGAGAACGGCGTAAAACCTTCATAAAATGGAATCAAGAATTTATTGTAATATGCTGTGGAAAGTCAGAATCTGGAAAAAAACTAACAAAACCACGAAAAATTAGAACTGCACCGTATGGTTGGGATGTTCGTGAAGATTGCTATGGTAGGTTCTTGAAAATCTGCGGATCTTATCAGTTACGTGTATATAGGGGATTTGTAAATAGATGTGCAGTGTATCATTTCTGACATACCAAGGGTCATTTGCTATGCTTTGTAGGGTTTTCGACTGAAATCGTTGAAGCATTTTTGTATGTGAAGTTTTTCCACATCCTCATAACTGGATCCCATATGTCCACACGAGTTTCAGGATGCCCTTGTATAGTAAAACCTTATTGGATAAGGAAAGCTGGGAGCGCTGTCCTAGTAGCCAATTCATTTGTTGGAGTTTGGTCTATATATGTTTGCGTCAGGTTAATTTTTGATAAACCAAGGTTTTTCTCTTCTGATTTAATTGACATTGGGGTGTTATCGATTGCTAATTGTGGGCGCCGGGTGCGTTTATTGGTGCAGGTTATTTAAAGAGACTTGTTACTATTAACTGTAAACCTCCAATGCTCGAACCAATCTTCTAGTAAGTTGAGATGGCTTTATAAATTTACTGCTGCGGTTCCTGTTGTGTTACTGATGGATATAATCGCTGTATAGTCGGCAAACGTTGCTATTACGTTGGGTGGTTGGTATGTCAGAGGTATAAATTAAATATAGAAGTGGCCCCACTACGCTGCCCTGTGGAAGGTGGGCTAAGTTTTGCGGGCGATAAAAGTGTAAACATGGATTGCATGATGGCCTTCACACAAAGCTACAAGTATTCTTCTATGGTGAAATTGACAGATGGAGAGGATGTATTAAATATAAGCAGAATTTCATTTGACACAGCCACGTAGTTTTTATTTTTGTAATTAATCTTTCCATGTAAATTAAACCACTTACATAAAACGTGCACAATAGATATTTATGAATTAAGGGAGATATGAATATGTTTTTCCCTGAGGTTGGCATGTTGTGTTACAGACCGAGGGCCTCTCACCCGAGGTCTGTAAGTCAACCGAGGGTAAAAAACATGAATATCTCCCGTGATGCATACAATATTTTATTTACAAGCGTATTAGTAACAATAGTATGAAATTTCAAAATGTCATAATGACATTTAAAATTAGAATATTTAAGTAACATCAAGGGTTGCCTCAATGTATGGTTGCTAAGACATGGCCTATAGTTGCATGGTTACCAAGAGTTTGAGGGAGAAAAAATTTGACAGGTCCCTTGGGAGTTACGAGTAGCTTTTCATATTTTGTTTCTATGACGAAAATGTACAATATCACGTTGCTAGTAAATAAAATAATTTTCCAATATAGCCAAAGAAGCTCCTGCGAGTGTTGGGTATCTTTAGTATCTTATTGAGAAAGGTATGAGCATTCATGGAAAAATATGTTTCCCTAAAAATTTTTAATTGGCTCTAGCATTATAATTTGGTATAGTTTTCTATAGAATCCATCGCCATTGTTCCAATCTGTCTTGTAATTTCTTTTTGAACTTTCCGACGGTTTTTGTTGTAAGTATTACTCGGTTTCAACCAGCAGTATCTACTGCCGTGATGAGCTCATTCCGTTCGAATAAATGCACCACATATACAAGGCATGGGAGCAGGAAACGAGTGCATGAAAGTGGGGCGGTCCAAATTGGAAAAAGGCATTAAGGGCCATAACCTTTCAGGTCAGGTGTGGCAAACAATCGACGTGTCACCTGTGAAACACTGCCGGGTTATAAGTTTAGACCGATCGCCGGAATAGTCCCATATATCTCGTTTGTTTCTCCATAAATTCGCGGAATGATCGCATTCTTACAAACTGCAAAGTGAAACTTGGAACAATTTGCGGGGATGTTTTCATTGCCCCGTCTCTGGAGGGCCGCGAATTACGTGCGTCCTGGCTGCCTTCGGAAGAGATTGCGACAAAATACGTCGCTGGAGAGCAGACCTAACTTACGGCTTGAAATATGATGAGTTTTGTGAGAGCCAATTATTTTGTTCGGCGTTCTGTTTGCATGCGAATGTTCTACAATGAGCTTTAGGTGCGTTACCAATGTTACCATCGTTACACAACACGCTGGAGAATAACTCCGGGTTCGAGTGCGTCGCCGGGCTTACAAATCCGGACATAGTCGTCTCGCAAATTTGACCTAAGTTATTTGATGTTCTGTTACGCATATTATTATTACTCCTGCAAACATAATCTGCCCGTTTCCGAACCTAACACGGATGCGGCACCGCGTCCAGCTGTGCGAAGGTTTAATATAGGTTCTGACTAAAAGGCGAGATAAAAATGCCAAATGTCAAATTGACCACAGTTGTTAAAGTTAAAATAATAATAGCAATTTTTATTTGTCTTGCTCTAACTCAAAATAATATTAAAATTCTGAACGACTACCTTACTCTGGAGTAAATTAATTAAGATTTAGTCTACATTATAACAACTTTAGAAAAGAAACAAAACGGTTTATTGGGTAAAAATATTACTGTACTAATTTTTCCACTGTGTCAGAAGTAAACGAGTTTTCTCGTTATGACTTTTTCCATAAAAGTGAATTTTTTCTAAAACGGTTTAATTTATTCTAGGGCTGACAAGATTCAAATTCCGAATCTAAAAGGATTCGAATTGCAAGGATCCTTGCGATTCGAATTTGAAAACAAGTGTTGATTTTATGAATCTGAACAAGAGTTTCAAATTTTCAATTGTATATAAAATTCTAAATCTGAACACGAGATTCGAATCTGAACGCACGGTTTGAATCTGCGAAACTGAGCACAGAAACTGATTCTTCCAATATAAATACTACATTTTGACGTAGGGCTGACCAGACTTCAAAGATCTGAATCTCAAATCTGAGAATATTCGAATCTTAGAATTTGAGCATACGACATAATTCTCTAAATCACCTTGTGCACTGTGCAGTAACTTTTGCCTTACACATACGTAAGTATTCTACTGGTATTGATATAAAATATTTTATATCGCTTTACATTCTCTCTTCGTTGGACATTTTCAAGCTTAAACGATTCAGAAAAAATAACAATACCTTTTAAGGTGCGATGCAAACTGTCGACCTAGTTTTGGTTACATTCAAAAATAGTTTTCTCTTTGTTCAACATTTCAAGCTACGGCAGTGATACTAATTTCAACGTGGGAATTTTTATTTTAATACCTGAATTTACACATTACTGTACAAATTTAAATACAGAACTCGTATCTGTGAACATGAAATCAGACATTCCTGCTGCAAAGATTCGCATTGGCATGAACTGATCTGAATCCAAATACGAATCCGGGATTCGTGCTGACGAATCCGAATCTGAAATTCAAATCTACTCTTACTTAAAATTCGAATCTTCGACTCAAAGAATCGAATCTTAGATTAAGATTCGGATTCTGTTGCCAAAGATTAAGATTCGCATTTTTTTGCCAACGTTAGGTTACTAAAGTAAAACGATGACACCCTTTCAAAGCTAATTTCAACTGCCTTGTAAGCATTTAATAAATACACCAGTAAGAAAAGGATGGCATTTGTTGTTAGGAAGGTAGTATTCTCTAACCTAATTCAACCATAAATCACAGAATTCATTGCTATTGGTTTTAAAAAATCTTAAAAATATTTTTAGTACGAAGACATGTTCTCCGTGCCAAAAAAATTAATAGAAACAAAACTAAAACCGTAACATTTTCATAGTATAAAGCTTCTAACGTATGTAGTACGGACGCTTTAGAAGATCAATGTGTTTCTTCTTCATCTTAGCTTACAATCTGCCTTATGGATGCGTTTCTATCCAACTTTTGCATGATCTGTTTTGACGTATTACTGAGAAATCCAATTAGGAACGTTTTAACCTGTTTTGAGGTTACCGATTATATCCTTAAATTTAATGCACCCATTTTAAGACCACCAGTTTTTCAGTTTCTTGCTTAAAAATAAATCTCAGCAACAGCTATTATTATACACCATAAGACCTATTCTTAGTCGATTAAATTAAAAGGTTACCTGAAGGCAGGTTGTATAGGAAAATATCAATAGCACAAACACCCACACTTCGTGTGAGGGATGTATTCCGGAACATGTTTAAAAATTTAATCGACTTATTGAATAGTTTGACTGGTATTCGGAAGATTAATGTGTAAAACCAATCATCCTGACTGCTGACACTGTCAAATTAATCTATTAATGTTAAACATGAGCTGAATAAACAACAACTTGAATAAACGTTTTGAAATAAAATTCAGCCTACCTAGCGATGCTAGGGTAAGTTCCAAAAACTTGCATTGTTAATCAATTATCGTAGGCGGAAATGCAAAGGTGGAAATCAGCCAAATAAGTAACTACAGTCCCTTCAATGGGTCTGTACAAACCACCAAAATTGCAAATCATTATACTTAAGAATATAGAAGATATTTTAGAGTATGCATTTCAGGTGCATAACCCCACCCCACGTTTGTAGAATTTAACGAACGCGGTTTAACTTTTATATTTGTTAATTTCATTTGGAACCATAATCTTGTTCATTGGCCTCATATAGCGGACGTAAAATGGCCTTTACGGTCCTACGGCTTATGAAGTTGCTAAGCAGTATAACAAGCACCAACAATGTAGTACCTATGTCAACACCAACAATCTGCATAGAAACCATAGCACACCACAAGTTCACAACGCTAGCACAACAATGGTGCAGTAGTCTGTAACCAAAATCCTGAATCTTTTAATTTTGTTCATTTTGGGATCCAAAATAAAATAAAACGTTGTATGTACCACGTGCGTAATCACGATTATAGCTCTCGGGAAATTTAAAGCACTCCACTTCGCGACGCACTTTAAACATTCCCTCGTGCTATAATCTATTGATTATGCCCGTAATACACAAATAACTATGCTAATAACTTTTTTCTATTCAAAATGAACCCTGTATACATTTTTATATATTAGTTACCGTATATTCAGGATTGTTCGAATATAAGGAGCATTCTAATTGTATATATTAATAATTTAGAAAAAGAAAGAAGAAGAGAATAATTAATTTAACTTCTGGGTGACGTTGGAAGATGACAAACAGTGTTATTCGTGTAATACAGTTTTGATGAGATCGTTTTAGCTGAGTCTGTTTTTAATTGCTTTTAATATATATTTTGTGTTAATCGTTGTTATCTCACTCTTATAATGATATCTGAGCTAATTTCTATTCGCGCTTGGCTCTTGTATTTAAATTTTACTTTGGTTTTTTTTTATATGTTGTACCGATACCTGCTCATTGTTTTAATAGGTTGGTGTGGGATAGAGACCTTTCACGATATGTAAAGTTTGTTTAGACTGCTGGTTAGTTTGTTTTTATTTTGTAGCTTTTAAAAGAGCATTTTTTTCTAATCCTTACACACTACCATATAATCGGCGAGGATTGAAGTTAGCCTGAACAATGGGCCTATACAGATATGTGTAGCACGATACAAGCTATTATTATCAGTTCAAAAACTTGAATAAAAGCTCAGAAAATTATTAGAAAAACCGTAAACACAATTAAATCGTTTGCTATGTGTTCTCTGGTGCTAGATGGATATTTTAATTGCATATCAAAAATGTAAATTTTAAAAATTACATCAACGAGCAAGGTTTACTATTGAAAATATTGTTTTACTTCCACGATCCACTCTAAAGTACTTTTGAATACAACATATACTATTCTCTTTGTTCAGTTTTAGTAACAATAACTAAATACTTGACACTACTAAGTTACATCGTAGGTTATGTTTCATGTGATGCGCTTGCATTGGCGTAACATAGGTAATTTAACTTCATCATAGATTAAATAAATATAGCCCCAATTCCTCCAATTTTATTTGTACACCTTAATACCCACCACTTTTCCATTATGCAGATTGTGAAATGTAGCGCACAGCCAATAGTTTTCTTCGAAATAATGCAATAAAATACCTTCATTCAAATTCGTTATCTGTAGAACGGGTGCTTTCAACGTGATATGGCCGTTATTATATTATGTTCTATACATGATCGTACCATACGTGCGACGACTTCAGCTAATGAATATCCGCAAAGAAGACGGGAACTAACTATTGCAAAGCCTAGACGAAAAATATCGTTTTAAAATCGAGTAATCGATATACCACTACCGTTAGTGGAAAACGTGGATGGAACAGGTGATTTTTTTACGATTACAATGCTTCCTTCGCCTTAGGCGGTGAAAGTAAAACACAAGAGACATGTCCCGCCTAAAAGCTTTTCAGTTCGTTGTATTAATATTTCGCACAAACTGTCGAAGAAATCAGCCTGAGAGGTTGTATACACGGTATTTTGATTAAGGTGTAGCGAATTGTATTCAATCCTAATCATTAATAAAATTACAACTTCTGTAAAAATACAAAGTGAAATAATAACAAAACCTTGAATATTTGTAAGTTTTGTGGTTTTCAATAGTATTCACATGTTCCGCACATGCCTTAATAAGTTTGTGTCTAATGCATCAAGATACTCGGACACTCGGCGCAATCAAAAAGGAAATTAGACCCAACATAAACACGGGCGGGAAACGCGAATTCGTTGAGAAGGTATGTGGCATGTCAAACGGAGAACTCCGCAATCATTCTGCAGAGTAATTGAATTGATTGCTTAGACAAACGGTTTCAAAGGCAGAGAGCCATGGCCACTCGGTCCGAGGCGGCACAAAGCATTCCTTCTCAAAACGTCATTAATTAAATTCAGGGATTTGTTTTTGCCTCTGAGAGAGATTTGATTCCCTTTTTGTTCTTCGAATGTGTACCGAGTTAATAAGGTTAAAACGTGTGAAGCTGCGCCGTTTTTCCGGTTTTTACCAGCTAGTCTGAGGTTCCTTTGAGGAGGCTGGCAAGTTCGTTTGCGCGGCCAAGTCCAAATCAATTCGACTGATGGATTCCAATATGGCCAAAGGAAAAGACTGCTCGGTTTATCGCAGAAAATCCATACAGTACTAGCTGTAACCGGTTAAAATTTGACAAAATCAATAATTAGTAAGAATTACGAGGGCTGTGTGATAAATATATAAATAAGGTATCTGTAAATCAGTAAGGTACAGAAGAAAATTGTTTTTAATGTATTTAATAAACAACTTCTGTCAGATTGAATGACAGTTGATGAGTGTTAAAAATTATGTACAAAATAACTAACAATATCTCACTGCTTCTAAGAATGCTAAAAAGTTAGAGAAAACACTGAACAACATGAATTACATTAATTCGCAAAAGAAAAAAGTGCAATCGGCAAAATTTATCTGTGCCATAGCCATGAGCAATTTGATTATCAGTCTAATTCTTTACGTACTTTCTTATCGTGGCATTATAAAGCACGCGGTGACGACAGAGCCAACCGAAGGCGAACTGCGTTCGATCGGTGCCGATAAACGTGACATACGCGCCCAGGCAGGTACAACACATGTTTATCTATAAGGACACTAACGGAAGCGTTTTGAAAATAAACGCACGTCATAGAAAGACTGCTGAATATTAATTGACGCCACAAATAAGGTCGGTGACTTATTACACTCACCTATAACAACAAAAAAGTTTCTTTAATTAATTTTTCGTTCTTGCGTTGTGCTTGTTTTGTTAGTGTCATTTGAGATATTTCTATCACGCCATCTACTGCGTCTGCATTGCAATTATCGAAAGTGTCTTTTTCATTTTTTTGCTGCTATATACTTTTGAAGATTTTTTTTATATTCAATAATATTTATTTTCAGCTATTCCATGTTAGTTTAGCGACGATTACTTGTTGCTGGTTTTCTTTATTCTTGTGCTATGTTAATGTACACCTTTGCTCAGCGGCTTCGAAAATCCCTGTATACCAATTTTTATCAAAGCCTGATACATTTTACAGATGTGGCCGTTATATTGAATCCGCCATTTTGTTTACAGTAATTTTGAATTTATATTTGTAATAAGCAACCTAAAATGCCCGTGTTTGCTAATTTTTGCTTGAGTCTAAGTTCATCTGAGGTGGTTTTGGCCAGCTTTTCCGGATTTGGATCCACTGTGTGGCGACGTTTGCTTGTTGGCGCATCTTCCCACCATGCACAGTTCGCAACACTAGATATTCAGAATCAGCGTACTCAAATCTATTATGTTTACCAATTTTTAGCTTTATATTTTGCTTTAAGAAATCTTAACTGATATTGAGCTATTTACTCTGGACTAACTCGTCCTTTAATAATTCTTCGACTTTCCTTCGACTTCAAAGCGATTATTATCTTCACAAAAGATATGTAATTTCATGAGACCTTTCATATAATTTTGGTTTAGTCGTGATTGATTGAGCAATTACGACAAAAATTGCAAATTTGCAAAAATTGTCCAGGTTGAAAGCAATACTGCGGCAGGTTGTGACGAAGTAAGATTTTGAAAACATCAAGCTTATTTTGACGGCTAAGCTAAGTTTAAGAAAATTTTCGACTTTAATGGAAGCTGCTATGCAAAGCTGGAAATAATTCTAATAAGTAGCTGAAGTTCGTTTTGAGGATTTATAAAAGTTTAAAAAAATATGATATTAAAACCATAGAAGATATGGAGAGGTTAAGCAATAAAGTGGGAGACGCTATATATAAAAATTTTCCCTTTGTCCTTTGCTCCTGTAACTTTAACAATTTATTTATTTATTTCGTATCCAAACAACTGAATATAGTTATTTGTTTCGTTAGTACAAAAAATGCATGATTTCGGGACAAGTAAGACAGATCGCCAGACGACGCCGACGCCCAGCGGAGTCCAGCGAGTCTTACGCGAACACGAAAACGCATTTTTTCTACGGTCACCTCTTAAACTGACTATTAAGCGCTCACTGTCAATTCGAAAAGTTAGCGATTCACACATTTTTTCCCTAGTAACTATTTTAGCATCGCAACCACGTAAACAATGTCTGAATGAAATAATCGCGTCACTTCATTTTACTTTACGCATCGCCATGGCTAACCTGATTATTATTGTTATTCGTCATTTTTCTAGAACTGGCTAAAATTATTGACAATCGCATCACGGTGCGTCCATCATCGCGCAACAGATTTATTGAGTTTGTGAGTTTTTTTGAAGTTGAAGATGGAATCTGAAGATAATTGCACCCCGCCTGAAGTATTTGAAGCGACCCAGACAGCAACCAACGAGTTGTTGCTGGCCAAATCGCGCGGCCTTTATGAACGGTGGTACAACGACTTCATCAAATGGGGTGAATCGAAATTTCAATTATTTGACAATTTTGTCATTTATTTAGCACCGTAGAATTTTTTTTTATGTATTTCGAGTGTAAAGAGCCATTTTGGTATTCGGTTGCTTTTTCGCGCCTCGCTGCCTCTCGGCACGAAACTCGCATCCTCATACCAAAATGGCCCTCTTTACACACTAAATACATAAATATCTATTATCTACTTTGGTTTCTTAACGTGGCTAACTATTTAATCACTGAAAATAGTAATTTAATAGTGTCTATTAAAGCACTGCTTTTGCATGGTTTAGATAAATGGCAGATGTCACATTTATGAAATATCAAAATTCAAAGATTTTTATTATATTGATGCAGAGTAGATAAAATAGTATAATAAAACTCGTTTCATAAGGCCTGTTGTCGCACTTGTTCTTTAGAAACTAAACTTCTATGCGTGCGACCAAATCATGCCTTATGCAACTTATGTTTTTATTACTTATTCACTATACAAGTGGGATAAGAGCATCATTAATATACGTGTGTGTAAGCACACAAGTATATTAATGATGCATTATCACACATGTATTGTACAACATTTTATCTACGACTGCCTAAAATTGAGAAAAGTGCATTAAGCGAAATATCAGATCTGTCATTTTCAAAAATATTTTAGTAGGCAAATGTCATTATGTCATTCATTTGACACTATTTCGGATAGGTAATGAAGCCATTACACCACTCGGTTAGGTAATGAAGCCATTACATAACTGAGTGGTGTAATGAGCTTCGTTACCTAACGGAAATAGTGTCAAATGAGTGACGTAATGCGTTACTTATCCCACTGGAGTATAAATACTATTATATTAGCTAAATATATATAGTGAAACTCTTCTTAATGAACACCTTTCAATAGCGGACACCTCCAAACAACAGACGGTTTTTAGTTTAAGCAAGCGCGTAGGAGCGTTTTCAATTTTAGGGGGGCCAATTTTTTAAAATGGTAGGTAACTTTTTCAACATTTTATTTTAACAAAACTATAATTCATTGATATAAAAAAATCACATAAAAATGTTAATAAAAAAAACTTCCTTAATTAATAGGTGCAAAAAACAAACTGAACCCTTTGAATTCTTAACTTTAGGTAGGTACACATTAAAATAACTTTAAGAAAATTGAAAGAATTTTTCTGGCTTCCTCACATGTAAACATAACAATTAGACATCGTTCACGCCAAAGGTATCTATGACTTAAATTAACTCTGGCCACTTTTTTGTCCAAATATTGTGAGTCGATGTGTATTGACGCCGATAAATTCGTCTATCAAACGATCGACATTCAGTAGTGATGCTTGTTCTTTGTAGGTATGTAAAATGCACAAGTGATTTAATCTTTCCTGCGTCATCGTACTTCTTAGGTACGTTTTGATTCGTCGCAACATAGAAAAAGACCGTTCAGCGCCTGCACTTGTAACGGGAACAACAAGTAGCAAATTAATTAAGCTTTCCAATTCAGGGAACAGCATCTGAATTTCTGGAGCTAAACCAACAAATTTTTCTCTGACGTCATCTAGGGAATAACACTGCTCCAATCGAGGCTCCGATAAAATTATTTGTTTAAACATCTCGTGCTGTGTTTGATACCTTGAATGACTGATATTATAACGATCTAATAAATTTATGTAATTTGTTTCTTCTGATTTGATTCCAGAAAGCAATATGTGCTCTAAATCAATTATGTCCTTATAACCGGAATGATTAAATCGATTTTCGATTTTGCCGATCACTGTGTCTAATGCTTCAAAATACATGGATCGGCACATATCTTTTGTATTAGAAAAATGAAAATCAGTTGTTGATTTGGCTTTGTAATTCAATTTTGCGGGAACATTTCTTTTTCTGGGTAACCTTATCTTCTCTAAATTGAATGCTGACTCGATAGCTTCTGTCTGATTCCAAATCTTGTCAAAAGATGCTTTATTTCTTAATAATTTTAAAGCTCCAATGACTGTACAATAGCTTTTTTTGCTCCAGAAAAGGTGATTTTTTTATTTTGAAGAATCAAGCTAAGTTCTTCGGTTGGAGCTAAAATTTTTTCACATACAAGAAGAGCCAAATAATTGATGGATTTTTCTGCTCTGTCGAAAAGTCCACGGGCTTTTGACGCAATAGGGTCCTTTGAAGTTGCCATATTTTCCAAAAAATCAATGATAGCTGCATACTTTTTTAAAGCATTGGCAACAGCACTTAATCTAACCGTCCACCTAGTTGGACACAGTGATCTAGGATTTCCTCCATCTAAATCGAGTTCTTACAAATATCTTTAAATAACTCTGTTCTTTTAGGTGATTCTTTCACGAGAACACCAATATCATTCAACCACCGCATTGTATCTCGGAGAATATGCACAGTTCTGACAGAATCTTGGAGGGCAAGATTAAGTCTGTGCTTACTGCAATGAACATACAGCGCTAAAGGTTGTAGTTCTAACATTCTTGCTTGAACCCCTCTGTATGTACCCGACATATTAGCGCCTCCATCGTAACACTGACCCCGTAAATTATCAAGAGATAGGCCAAATCGTGTTAAACAATCTAGAATTAAACGTGTAAGCGTCGCTCCTGTAGTCGAAGCAGTAGTATATAAGCCTAGAAAATATTCTTCCACTGCAAAAGTCTCTTTCACAATTCTCACAGAAATTGACACTTGCTCTTTATTAGTTATGTCTAATGTTTCATCAACAATCAAACTAAACTGTAAATACCGGATGGTTAACAAAATTTCCCTTAAAATAGTGTGTGCCATTTGTGGCAACATTTCATTTTGTATCTGAGGAGACAAAAACTGATTTTTTTGAAGAAACGATTTAAGATGAAGATAATCTCCACTTCTCAGATTTAAAAGTTCTCGAAAATTGCTGTCATAATCGGAATGAGAACGTATAGCCAAACCTTGCTTTGCAAGAAATGTAAGAGTTGTGAAGATTTTTTCTAAAGGAGCTCGAGCTATTTTTTCATCACTTACGCAAATCATGTTTAGTTTACTGGCGATAGTTTCTCTCTTTTCTGCATTATCTAATTTCAAAACAGCTTCACGATGAAGACTAGAACGTTCATGCAAATTAAATTTTTTGTCTCCTTTTTTCCAATTGTTAAAACCTGAGGTTAAAAATGCATCCTGCAGCTTGTATGTGAACGTTATGAGATTTAATTGAGTGGCTTTAACACATAAATAACAAACAACCTTTTTAATGTTAACGTCAAAATGAAGCCACGGATACCTGACAAACCACTCATTCTGAAACCTTCTATCCCTGCTTCCTAGAATTTGTCTAGGTATGCTACTTGCTTTGGGATGGAATGGTGCTTCAGAAAGATGTGATAGTGATAATAATTCACGTGCTGTTTTTAACATTTCAGGATTTGATTCGCTTCTGTTCTGTTCAGCCGAAATCTTACTTAAACTTAAGTTGGTACCAGTATCAGCAAAAGTTTTATCATCACTATCATTTATTTCAATATTCACTGTCTCCACTAAAGATGTTGCTGATTCACTTGCACTATTTTGATATTTTGATGTAGTAGGAATAACATTTTCCTCGCCTTTGAGAACACAAGTCGCATCAGTGCCAGCAATATCTGAAATAAATTAGGTTGTTGTTGTTAGGTGTTATTAGGTAGGCACTAAGGCACGGGCACCTAAATTTACAGTTTCTAGTTTAAATGTAATCGTAATAAATTTTATGCAATATTCATTAAAAACCAAAAATACGATTCGTTACAAAAATCGGAATTTTAAAATATTATTTTAATGTACCTGTCCGTCTTTTTTTGCAGTCCCGATTACTGTCAGCATCTGAAGATGTAATAAAAAAACTGGTTATTTTTTTCTGAGACATATTGTAATTTACTAGTCCACTCTTCTATGTTCACTCTACGCCGATTCACATTGAAATGAGTGATGTGGCAATGGCTGCAATTGTTTTGCTTGCCCAATTCTCGGAAAACTCTCGGCTCAGCTGCAGTCGGCGCGACCGAGAAATTCTTGGAAGAACAGTAAAAATTCACATTTCTTCTTACGACTTTTTAGTGCACAAGACGCCACATCCAAAATTATTAATTAAAAATTTTAAAAGGGTGAACTTATTAAAAACATTATAAACAACTGATAAAAAACAAATTTTATAGAATTAGACAAATAATAGTAGTAAAGAAAAAAAGAACACTTGAACATTTAGGGGGGGCCATTGGCCCCCCTGGCCCCCCTGGTTCCTACGCGCTTGAGTTTAAGTACCGAACTGTAAGAAATATATATTAAAAAAACCTCCGAATAACGGACGCATCTCTACAAGGAACAGTTTCAGATTTCCCATAAGTGTCCGTTATAGAGAAGTTTCACTGTATATTGTAAGAGTGTCCACATTCTCCTGCTTTGCAGACTTAGAGTATAATTAGTTATCAGAGTTAGGAAAAAAACCTGACTATATCTCACCCTCTTCTTCGTACAGTTGGAATAAGCAAAATTTTGAATTATGTGTAACATTTTTAGGTAGGTAAACTTAAAATTTCGGATGTTTTAAAATCTGAAAATAATCCTATTTGAAAAATGAAAATAATATGTATATCTTATTCTGGATCTGGATTGCAGTCTCAAGAAGTAAAATTTAACAATTTTCTGAAAACATTTACGACTCGTGCCTGAAGTTCTTCGACATTCTGGCAAACTTAAATAATTCTTTCTTTATAGAGAGTATCAAGTAAGCTAACCTTGAAGACCACGGACTGGGCACATATTTTTTCAATTCGGTGATTCCAAAATTGTTGATATGAAAAAGTTCTTACAATAGCAGCTTTCTTTGGAGGTGCTTCGTCCTGTTGATAAAGGTTCCCATACGATACTGAGCATAACATACAAGTTAAGATTGTTAAAATTTTATCGCCCAGTATTCTGCACCTACGCATGAAACAGAATCTCCTCGGAGGTAATCGGAATATTTTACACCAATAAACATTTATATGAGTATATGTGTTGTGATTTACAAATTCTGTATTTATTTGATAAGTTGTGTGAAAATTTGAGTACTAATTTCTTGATAGCCTCGCAACATCTCTTACATTCTATTTATTATTAAACAAATCTAAGTAGAAAAATCTGGTGTGATACACTGACACAACTTCCTTTTACAGTGATCATATAATAAGTCAAAAATTTCATTTTTAATTTTCAAGCATTTGTCAAAAATTTTCAAAAATTACAAATTCTATAAAAACGGTACAAAATAGAGCGTTAGTTGAAGAGACAGAATTCTAAGCTTAATTCAAAATGTAATAATATACCGGGTGTTCTATTTAAAATAGGAGTTAATTAAAAAAATAGAAAAAAAACAAGAGAAGCCTACTTTAGAAGTATTCAGCTGGAAAATCACCTAGCTCACATCAATACACATTAAAAATGTAATAAAAATGTAAAGTTTGAAAAAAATCGTTAGAGCCGTTTTTGAACAAATCGAAAAAAATTGAAAAATTACAAGAGTAAACACCTACTTCCGGTTATGCGATTTTCTTGCTGTCTTGCTGTCTCATCTACCTAGTACACAAAACTTATATATGAAGTTTCAACGCCATACCTCTTTTCATTTTTGAGATATTCTGTTCACAGACAGACAGACAGACACACAGACAGACCAATAAAATAAAATACGTTTTTTTGGGATCAGGGGACTCTAAAAAGTAAAGATCTGTTGAAAACCCAATTTCGAATTTTTGGGGTGAATCCAATACTTCCTTTATCGTAAAAGGAAGTAAAAAACGCATCCAGGACCATGGTCTACTATTACTATGTCGAAAAACAATAATCATTTATCTAATAGACTTGTCTGTCCGGGACGCTGGTCCGTACGGGACGCTGTTTCAGCAGCCAAACCGTAAGAGATAGAGAAAAAAGTTATGAAAGTTATATGTTTGGAATGGTCATGTGAGGTCAGGAACCGAATTTCAGTCACGTGACACTTCCGGTTTTCGAGAAATCACGTGATTTCCGTCCGTCCGGGACGCTGGTCCGTCCGGGACGCTGTTTCAGCAGCCAAACCGTAAGAGATAGAGAAAAAAGTTATTAAAGTTATATGTTTGGAATGGTCATGTGAGGTCAGGAACCGAATTTCAGTCACGTGCCACTTCCGGTTTTCGAGAAATCACGTGATTTCCGTCCGGGACGCTGTTTCAGCAGCCAAACCGTAAGAGATAGAGAAAAAAGTTATGAAAGTTATATGTTTGGAATGGTCATGTCAGGTCAGGAACCGAATTTCAGTCACGTGACACTTCCGGTTTTCGAGAAATCACGTGATTTCCGTCTGTCTGGAACGCTGTTTTGTCTGGGACGCTGTTTCAGCAGCCAAACCGTAAGAGATAGAGAAAAAAGTTATGAAAGTTATATGTTTGGAATGGTCATGTGAGGTCAGGAACCGAATTTTAGTCACGTGACACTTTCGGTTTTTGAGAAATCACGTGATTTCCGTCCGTCCGGGACGCTGGTCCGTCCGGGACGCTGTTTCAGCAGCCAAACCGTAAGAGATAGAGAAAAAAGTTATTAGAGTTATATGTTTGGAATGGTCATGTCAGGTCAGGAACCGAATTTCAGTCACGTGACACTTCCGGTTTTCGAGAAATCACGTGATTTCCGTCTGTCTGGAACGCTGTTTTGTCTGGGACGCTGTTTCAGCAGCCAAACCGTAAGAGATAGAGAAAAAAGTTATGAAAGTTATATGTTTGGAATGGTCATGTCAGGACAGGAACAGAATTTCAGTCACGTGGCACTTCCGTTTTTCGAGAAATCACGTGATTTCCGTCCGTCCGGGACGCTGTTTCAGCAGCCAAACCGTAAGAGATAGAGAAAAAAGTTATTAAAGTTATATGTTTGGAATGGTCATGTGAGGTCAGGAACCGAATTTTAGTCACGTGACACTTTCGGTTTTTGAGAAATCACGTGATTTCCGTCCGTCCGGGACGCTGTTTCAGCAGCCAAACCGTAAGAGATAGAGAAAGAAGTTATTAAAGTTATATGTTTGGAATGGTCATGTCAGGTCAGGAACCGAATTTCAATCACGTGATTTTAAAAAATATTGTTTTTATTTAATACGCGTTCTATTTGAAAAACGGTCTTTTTTGTTTTATTAAATGAGACATTTGTCTCACTGGTTGCTAGTAATAAAAGAATAAATACTATTGCGAACAAAAAAATTGAAACACCAACGTTACTTCTGTGCTCGTTTTTTATTAATTTTAAACGTTGTAATTACTTCTTCCATGTCATACTGGCTTCACAAAACGTCACACTGGCAATTAATTATTACAACTAAACTGTGAAGTGACGACTATGATCCGATGACACGAAAGACATATTTACAAGGTATAGAAATTTGTGTTCCCGTTTTTTTTCCCGCAATTGTGCATATATTTTTCTTCCTTCTTTGTATTTTTTTCTACTGCTATGATGTAAAGGTTTAAAGATTTAAATAAATACTAACTCTTGAACCGTTGTTGCAGTCCTTCTATATTCATCTTTCTTTTTTGCTTCAGTTCATTGCAGTCCTCTCCTTCATATTATTTCTTCGGTATACTATCTCATGCTGTAACTGGTCTTTCTCTTGGGTTCTTATTATTACCACTTGACTTTCACACTATCTTGGATATTCTTTTCTCCTTCACTCTAATAACATGTCCAAACCAACTAAGTTGATTTTCTTAAATTTTATTTCTTATTGATTGCGTTTTTAGTTTATCTCTTTTTTATATCGATATTTCTAATGTTGTCTCTTTAGGTAACTTAGCCAATTCTTCTAGAAACCTCCATTTACATAGCTTGAATCCTCGGTTATTGTCGTTAAATTAGAATCCACTATTTTTTACTCTATTAATATTGGAATGAAAATTGTGTGATACACTTTTTTTTCTACTTTCGAAAACTTCTCTTTTACTTGAAACTTTTTTAATGATCGAATAATATAAATTATGTGTTGAACATTATCTAACTCTTATTTCGCACTCCACCTTTTCATTACCTTTTAACATTATACACATGTAGTTCAATGTTATTAGCTTTAAATTTACGTTAGATGAGCTTCGTTGCCCTTACTTGAATCTTGCAAAGGTTCATTTCCGTTCTTATATTGCTTATCTCGTGATCCCATACCTTTAACTTATGTTACAGATCTTTTTAATTTTCACTGTGTAGAGGGCAGCAAATAAATGGCCTACCCATTGACTTCACAAAAGTTCCCAGAAATTTGTCTGTCAGACGATACAGCATCACTGCCCGTCGTAGACAAGGTTACTGGCGCTACAGGTTTCACAACCAATGATGACTTTCTCCTCAGAAAATTAAGTCATATCGTTACGTAGGTCTCAAAAATCAAAGAACGTCGAAAACAGAATATTCGCTTCAAACCAGATAAAGAAATTATAAGAAAACTATCTTTTATTGCTTTAAACAAGAAAGTTTAAGATTTCAGAACGGACAGAACGAATTGAGAATATGTTTTGAGGGCCCTGAAACGTGAACATCTGAAGCAATCTCGGAAGATGTTTTGTTCACGATTAGGTACAACAATTCTTCAACTTATGCAAGAGAAGTAAAGGATATCGAGATACAAGCCCTAGATTTCTCTGATAATGTTTTTACGAAATTATCCCACAAGTTACAGGAATTATGGACACTGTGCTGCATATGTCATAATGACTCACCCCGTCCTCGCTGAAAAACCTGTAAAAGCCATCGATTAAAGACTGTCGCTTGTGTTCATTCAACGTTGAGCCAACAGGCCGATCCTCAGGGCGAAATTAGAAAAAATGGTCACGACCACTCTTTCGCCCAGCACGATTTATATCCGCAACCTAGGCTATTGATTATCGGGCAAAACAATTATAATCTGTGCCCGAGTAAGCTAGGCGGGCACAAAGAAGGGTTGAACAGGCGCCGAAATCTCATCCGTCATCCCTCTTCATCGAGCAGTCGTGGCTTTGGTGACAAATAGCGGCTTTGTGATGGCCCGACAATGGCTACTTGACTCCGGCGTGATTAAATGCAGGCTGCATGCAAGCCAATCTCAATCTCGCGGCCGCCACATGTGGACGGCCGCCGTATGAGTTCATCAAGAATTAACGTCCCCGGTAAACATTTGCGCTTTGTGAGCCCGACGCAGCTGCTGCGGCGCGGCGTCTTGGAAATTAACGTCGCCGAATACCCTTGTTGGTCTTTTCATGAGCGTTTTCTCTGCGACACTCCTGCCTTGTGTGGGCCTCTTCTAATGAAAGATGTCGAGTCATGAGCTGCACAAGCCTTTCGAATGGGAGACTGTAAGGTCTTTCGAACGATCCTATATCACTTGCGGAGGTATTGTTTAGAAACTGGAGAGTGATTTTCGGCTTTAATTAAACTGAATAAGATATTATCAACGGCAAAGAGAATTCAAACGGTTTGAAAAAAGAAACGCTAATAAATTACAAAGTATGTGCGATTGCTGTACAAGAATTAAACGAGGAAACCACCAATATCGAACTTTATAAACTTGGTCGATTATTTCCCCAACTAAGGTGTCTATACCTACCAAATCAATGCTGACACAAGTCAGAAGTGTCCTCACCAGAGAGATCAGCACAAAAGGGAGTAACTATAACACCTGCCGAAGAATAATTGTTAATTAGTTTTGTTAAACATTAGTTAACATCGTTTTTAAATTCTTAAGCAATTCATTTGGTTTAATTAACTTAAAAATGTGCCCGAGTAACAAGTCAGCGTTAATGGCCAAGATCAGTACTGGGTTTGCCCATAGTGTTACATAATACTATTCATCAGAACCCATTTACAACATGTAAATGAACTGCATCGTTTGCTAATTATTCGTTTCGTGTTTACTTGTAACAATTGATAAGAACTCTGAGTCTGGAGACCGGCTGTCTCTTATTATTAACAGCTACTACGAATAAAATCACTGACGCTTAGATTCTAGATCAGTGCAATAATGATGTCTAGAAAATAAACACCAAAATTATAAATAAAAGGATATAATAACATCAAAAGCTATGCTTTCTAAAAAAAACAAGCAGATTTAGTAAAAAAAGATGTTGCAGTGATAATATTGTTACAATCAACCAAACACTGAAAAAAGAGCTTAACATCAAAACTTTTATATAGCTCACATAAGCTTTCGACAACTTTAACAAATACAAACTATATCACATAATAGAAGATTCTGCTACTTTAGACATATTATAAACGCAATAAACATTTACAAAAATATTCCCATGCGAACTAGAGTGATACAATAAATAAAATTAAATAAAAGACTAAGCTCTATATTTAGTAAATCTTCTCATCTCTTCTATTTGGTTAGCAAACCCCTTATTCAGCCGGGAAAATCGTTTCGTCATTCTGTTGCGAAAACGATAATTGTTACGGTTTATAGAACTATAGGTATAGAATGCAGCAGCAGCTAAAATATTGTCAGGAGGCAGGTATAAGCTTAGCGTCCTTTTCAACCGTGGGCCGGTGCGAGGTCAACTTTCGAGTCCTATTCAACAAGGCTGGGAGCTACAAAAAGTAGACAGCAAGGTGCAGCACATGGTGAAGGCTTTGTTCGTGGTCCGGAGACAGGCAGCAGCCGCTGAAAGCGTTCCAGGAAGAAATTACGAGCTTGGCGTTACTTTTTGTTGATTTTATCAGATCGGCATGTGACATATAGTGAGATAGAGACATCCTTAGGCATTGCGGTGAAACAAATACATACGATTTTGCACGATCTTTTGTATGTCCGGAAGCTTTGTAGTCGTTGGATTCCTCACAATTTGAAAGAAGAACAAAAACAGGCACGTGTCAAGTGGTGCAAGAAAATGCTAAAAAAAATCGAAGGTGGTCGTTCAAATTCTGTATATAACATCGTAACAGGTGACGAATCTTTGATATATTCATATGAGCCTGAAACTAAACAGCAATCGACTGTAGGGGTGTTTCAAAATGAACCTAAACCAACAAAAATGGTGCGTTCAAGAAGCGTTTCGAAAAGAATGATTGCTTGTTTCTTCGGAAAAACGGGTCATTTTGCAATTGTTGCATTAGAGGATCGCAAGACAGTTAATGCTGACTGGTATACTTCAATTTGTTTGCCGGAAGTTATCTCTGAAATCAGAAGAAACAACGTGAACTGGCGAATTATTGTTCATCATGGCAATGCAAGCGCTCACACAGCACGACGAACTGTCGACTTTTTGACCAGTAACAACATCCAATTAATGACTCATTGCCCATATTCGCCTGATTTAGAGCCCAATGACTTCTTATTCGGATACATCAAAAATAAAATGCGCGGCGAGCGTTTTTCATCGCCTGAAGAGGCCGTTGAAGCAGTGCCCGTCGTTTATGTGGAACTTTGCTGTAAAAATAGAATTGCAGCCTAGAACTTGTACTGCTTTCTTGGTCAGTATTTTCTAACTTGATTTACTTTAAACTAATCCAATATACACAATGTAAGGACTGTATGCATTTGAGACTCGAAAGTACAGAATTGTATACTGGCTACTGCCTCAGATCTTCAGCAATACTGCTAGCAGATACTATCTTGAAGAACCAATTACCAATTAACAACAAATTAGACATAACCGAAAAGATACAAGGTGTATTAATTACTGGAAGATCATACCAAAAAAAAAATCTATTAAATGGTTGAGTTAACTTCTTCAAAAGGACACGTTGAAAATTGTGTCTTTCATTTAGTATAAATTTTAATGTAAGCAAAAGTTAATTTTCTTACATTTTTTGAATAAAATGTTTCCAAAAACTGTAATTCTTATTTCAACTTAACAGTGAAAATGATAATAATAATTTCTCTATAAGTAGCAGGTGTTGGATAATAGTTATTTAACCAACAAGTGTGTTAATGTGTTAATAGTTGAGATTATTAATCGCCCATTAACAAACGAGTTGATTACAAAGTTTCTTCGTTGACCGTAAAATCTTTTTTGTGGCGAAAAATTTAATTAATACAACTAACCTCCATGCAAAATATCATCAAAACGTGAAAATCACAAAAACAGTTAATTAATGAAAAAGAGTGTATTAATCAAAAACAGTGTATTAATAGATCTAGTAATCCATCCTTTTAAAAAAAACAGTTGATTAATGAAAAAGAGTGTATTAATCAAAAACAGTGTCTTAATGACGTCTATTAATCCACCCTTTTTTAGGAAAAATAATTCATTAATATTGAAATTAACAAGCGGTCAACGAAAAATATTATTAATGTAAAATTTTGGATGCTTCCATAGTAGGCTAAGAATAAATCAATACACTCTCGTAATTTAGAAAGTTACCAAGTAGAAACACCTATTTTCAAATAACTTGCCACTCTAACATTTTAATCTTTCTCCATCATTCAGCATTTTAGTCTACCATAACTCGTTATAGCAAAAGTTGATTCTGTTGTATATACGAGTACATACTGAAATGGCAAATAAATTTGTGATTAGAGTAGCTTGTGATTCGTGTTATAAGTTTGGCGGTAGTGAAGTTATGCCAAAGTAGCCACTGTCAGTATGTTAAATTCGAGGTTAGTAGGTTAAGTTTTGTAATTATTTTGAAAGTTGCAGATGCACAACAGTTATGTACTAAAATAACTAAAATTGCAGAGAACAATTTCTAAACATAATAAATTATGCAAAGAATATAATATTAACCATAAACCATAAAAAATAACCGTTTTAGCTTTGAAAGGGAAAGTAGGAAGCAAAATAGTTATAGAATGGTAGACGGTAAAACAAATACGTTCTTCGATTCTTCTTCAATTATTCGAAATGGTAACTCATACACAATCTAAAATATTAGCTGCTATGCAACGTTCTTGGTCAGACCTCTTACTGGAGGTTGGTTGCAGATTTAGGACCGAACATTCTCTCAAAACTTGATGCTAGTAGTCGACCAAATTAAGTGGTTATAGTTAGGCCCCATATAGAATATTTCACATACGCTTGCTATATATGCGCTCAAAAGGGAAAAAGTAATTTCCCAAGAAGACCTGTTCGCAATACATCTTGCTAGAACCTGTGAAGGGCGTTCGGTAACTGGGTTGCTACATATATAACTGTTGCACTGAATGATTTTTATCAAATGTTTTTAGTAACAGATCTCCTTCTGTTGATTGTCAGTATATAAGTTTCTTGTTAAATCAACTAAGATTTGCCGACGCCATCGTAGTGATGGGTACTAGTATTTAAGGACCTCAGATGATAAATTACTTTAATACAAAATCGAAATTAGGAGGTCTAAAAACTATTATTAATGGAGCAAAAACGAAAATTATAGCAAACATAAATGACACCATCCTCATTATACTAAAAAGCAAACCTTTAGAATTGAGAAAATGAATAGTAACAGAGGATGACACCATGACACCGAAAATCTTATAAAATATTTCGAAAATATTTTGCTAAATACTACTGGTATCTACAAAAATTTCTCGAAATTTTAGAGGCAGTTCTGGTAATACCTATACGCATTATTTTAAAATCGCGAATTAAATACAATATAAAAAAACCCCGACATCACTTAAATATTGTAAAAAAAGAAGAAATTAAAATTCAAAATGTCCTACATTTTCCAATAGAAGTTGACAATTACTTTTTAATTCCAAGGACTCTCAATGATTTTTTTTAAGAAAGAAAATTAAGTAATCTGGTCAAACCGCCATTACTACTGAAGTAGATATTAAATTACGAGTGAAAGTGCGAAATCAAGAATGGATGACTCAAGTTTTACGTTTTATACTTGATTACGTAGTCATAATATCTAACGTTTTCAAAAGCCCCATGCAAGCACGATTTCTCGCGTTCACTTTTTTATTTCCAGCCCCCGAACATGTGTAAACATCATTTGATACTCATATACGCACTTTCGGGCTAACTAATGCGTTTCATCCACGTGTCAATAATTGATGACAGGCGAAAGCGTTTCATTTGTGCGCTACTTAACACAAATCGCAGCGAATCGTCCACTGTTTGCCCGCGATAAGCATCTGATTGACATTTCACAGAAACGGGCCCACAATAAAACAATCCTAAATGACGGCCCGTAAGTGTCTTTTTGTCGTCCTCCTGTCGTGCATTTGCACGGTGTTGAAATTCTCACGCTCACCTTTGATTGCATATTGTAATATCGCGTGACAACCGTCAGTCAGTAAAAACACCGGCACTCATAATATCCTTTATATCCACCCTCTTCTTGCCAACAGTCGCTTATTTAGAAGAGATTGCCTAAATTTTGTATGTCCCCGTCTACGACATGTGTGGAGAATCGGCGATACTTTTCTGGAGGAAGCGTGTAATTTCGAGGAAATCCGGCTCGCAATGAGACATTTTTAAGGGGAGAAGCAACACGGCAAAGGTCGAATTTAGGACAACAGTAGCTACAAATGCAAACTGTAAATTTATAAAATTTAAAAATTTCCAATATTAAACCACGCTGCCATTGTCTAAGGCCAATTTCAGTAATCAGCCTAGGTTGTCTCTTCTTTAAGACGTTTGCATTTCTTTAACTACCATAAATTCTTATTTACCCCGTTATGTGCGCAAATTTAAAAAAAACTTCCACGGGATACCTTTTTCTGAAATTAGTCATATCACGAAAACTTTGAAGATTTAAAGGTTAACACTTTAAAAACCAAAATGCTGAGGCATACAAATATGTTCTTATTACATTCGAAATCATTCCAAATACTGTCTGTAAAATTGGAATCTACGGTTCAAAGCTGATAATTTTTATGGAAATGTTGAAAAAAATAGATGAAAAGAAGATTGAATCATAATAAATAGATATTAAAAATTATAATAACATATAACATATGAAGAACAAGATAAAACGTTTTCAAAATGTGTTGTAATAGTCATCACCGAATAAAGCAGATCCATATTTATCAAATCATATTTAATTGATAATGTGTAACATATAGGAACACATTGACCGACTGACCTCACAATCGATTTGCATATTGCATCCGAAGAATATGTGAATGACGTTACATGAATCCCACAAAAGATTTTGTAAACTAGAGTACAATCCCTGTGAAGGTATCAACCTAGAACCACGTGGCCTGGTTGACTAATAGTACTGTAGCTGTGCTTCTATACATATATAAGTTGAATTTATGACTTTCAGTATTTGACATAGTCACCACTCACTCTGAATCAGCAACAAACTTTGTTACGTCAGCATTTATTGATTTTCCTAAACCACATTTTAATAATTGATAAGTATTGAAACAAAAACTTTTTCTTGAAGAAAAATCACTCTTCAAAGATTCTCCTACTCTCCATTTCTTTTCCTATTTTTACTTCTGCCTTTCTATCTGTTTTCTCGTTTTCTTCTATTAGCGAAAATATATTTTGTATGCATGGAAAATATGCATTCTGATTCCTTAAGTATTGTAATCATATTAATTCAGGGGTATACACATCAATTTTTAAATAGGATTAAGGGATTACAGTAGTTGGATATTACAGGGATCAGTTTGAATATGAATTGGGTATTTGAATAATTGATAGGTAATTAGAAAAGAATATAGAATCTATAATTGAATAAAATGAGGCTAATTGAAAAACAGAAGGATTCGAATTTAATGTAATATATAAATATGAAATTGGAAAGTAATGACAAATACTTAATCGAAATAGATTATTACACATAGCGGGTAGAAATAAATAATAAAGGTATAGTGTGTTAGAAGGAAAAAATATGTTATCGTTAAGGACTTTGTTTTAATAATTAATATAACAAATTTGAAAATGTAAAGCTGTAATTAATTTGGTGTAACTTAAAATTATGAAATAAACCCTATTTGAAAGAATAAAATGTTTGGAAATTAAAAAGGGTTGCTATTAAGACAAAATTTGCGTGGTGGAATAGAAATGCAATTTTAAAATAAGAAGATGAGATACCAAATTAGGGAAAATAGGAAGCATATGATGAGAAACTAAACTAAAAGCAGGACTAATCTACAGAGGAGAATAAATAGAGAAAAATACTGAATTAAGTTTATTGAGAAATTACATTTGGCATTGCACATCGATTGAGTTGGATTGTATCGAGCTGTTGGCACCATAGGAGAGTTCCAGGGAGATCGTGGGTAAAGGGTACACTTTTGAAGGATTTGGCAGTAAAACATTTGGTGTCCTGTACTTGTACCGGGGTCATTGGTACTGGTCGATGGAGTACTTTGGAGGAGTGTTTTTGGATACGGTGTTGGAGATGAATGACTGCAACTGCGGTCTATTTGGGTCCATGCTGTGAGGGAGCTTCTGTTCCTGATTCTACGCAGTTTTGACATATTGTTTGTAGTGGAGGATTTCACCGTGTTTATTGAATGGATCAGTTGTGATCGGTAGCAAAGTGGGACAAGTTGGTTTATGCAGAGGACATTGATAAGTTCGAGTGAAAGGTGGGTGAGTTTAGGTATTTAGATAAGTACCTACTGAAAGAAAATAAAGATTAAATGGTGAATTCATTATTAAGGAACTACTTACTGTTTTATATTGTTACATAACAAATGTAACGATCTAGTATTTGTCATTGAATTTTCAAAGTTGTGTGACGTATCATTTGACAGAAGTTATTTTGAGTTGTTAAAATTAAAATCAGAACATCAAATTTCAGAAATAACAATCAAGATAAAAGAATCCACCCCTGATTTTCAAGAGCTAGCCAAAAGAATAATTTTTAATATTCAAATAATAATAAACAGGGCAATTTAAATTGATTAAAAGAAAATTACATATACTCATAGGTAAAACAAAGTAAGAGGCTAAATCTATTCATATTTATGGCGCGCAACATGGAGCCGTTTCAGTATATACAAGCATATAAATGCGTTCAACAGTTATATTATACTCTAAAATAAAGTCAGGTGTCTGATTTCAGAGTTTAATTTTTGCGTGTTGTTAAATAATTTTCTTAGTTTTTAAAATTACATAATCATGGAAAATATTAAAATCGTACATAAAAGCTTTCAGTCGTAACGCACATTACTAGATACAGTATAAAAATACAAACTACACATTGGAATTGCCAAATTTTGTGAGATACAACATCATAATTTCGTTCAAAAGTACTAAAGATGGTAGCTAACAATGCCACAAGAGACGAGAAGGTTTCAGATAGACAAAGGTTCAAGTTATCCATGTGTGGACGCGGTAAAGTAGAGAAAGGAAAGGATAGTATCTTCAAAAACTAAAGGAAGTCACGACCACAATACAACTACCAGAGAAAATAAAACTGGAAGTTGTAACTAGAGATATAAAAAAGGAAAATGTAGAAGCTGACTGAACAGCTGTAAAGGAAAGTGTATGAGCAGCAGCAGATAAAGTTCTCGGAAAGGGAGTAATGAAAAATAGAAATCTCTGGACAACAGATATAGTTAATTAATTAAAAGGAAAACCAGATTTAAAAATATAACGGCAATATATTCAACTCACGAGCAATACCTGATGATTTTGCAAAAGCAAAATCATCATAGTCCCTATCTCTAAAAAATGAAAAATTGGCAAATGTGAACAACTATCGAACTACTCTATTACTAAGTTTAGTAGCACACGCATCAAAGATTTTGACGAACATTTTCCATAGAGGAATAGAAGAAAAAATCGCAGAACAGTTAATGCAGGATCAATTCGGATTTAGAAATAATCCCGTCCTCGATAAGCAACTCTAGTTATGAGAGTGATAACAGAAAAAAACATGTAAAGGACTTTACACGGAACTTCCCTCGCAAGTGAAAACAGAGTAAAAATAATTTTCATCCTGTACCTGTTGTTCACCCTCCACCTATTTGATCACAAATGTACCATTTTTCATCAAGGAGAAAAGATTAAGCTATATGGAAATAGTATATCACGCAACCAGTTTAGAAAAGTGATGTTTTACTGAACAAGTGCGGCTGGTTTGAGTACGAGCGTCAGCGAGTACTTAAACGGCCATGAGTCAGTAAAACGACTTTTCTAACGTGTTGTGTATACTATTTTATCGCATTTCATAAGAAATTGTAAAATATTCAATTTTTACATAAAAGTGACACTAAATGTCCAAACATAACCCAGCTGAGCAGAACTCGGTTCTATGTACTAAAGCACAATAAGCAGCTCCATTTGATGTTATGCGTTTGGCAGTACTAAAGTGAATTGTTGGTGACACTGTAAGTCTACGTCAAATTCGAGGTTAGCAGGTTAGGTTTTGCGTCAATCTCTGTCAAAACTGACTCAAAACCTAACCTGCTAACCTCGGATTTGACATAGACTTACATTGTCACCAACAATACACTTTAGTACTACCAAACGTAAAACGAGTCGCCGTTGCTATGCAGAAAAGTGTTGCTAATGCAGAAAAGTACCACATTTCTAAACAATTTTGAATGTAGAAATGTAGTACATTACCAAATTAAATGCGATAAAATATTTTTTCTAATTTGCTGTCTTAACAAAGCCGTTACCGCATCCATTTTGAGTGCGGTCATGAACCATTACCAAACCCGAAATCAACTTTTTTCGGTTGATGACATTGCACGAAATGTCAGTGTGAGTTTAGGGTTATAGCCAATGACACTAATGACAGTAAATTAACCGTAGCATTTTCGGCAATTTGCCGTATTTCTGGCGGAGTGCAGGAAATTTCTGAATTCGTTGTGATACACTAATTTTACAATTTCCCGTGCGAACGCTTACGAAAAATGACATTTATGGTGAGTCTACTTAATTCAAATTTAAAATTTTGTTTTAAATGTATGCTTTGCAATAAAACTGTTACCAACTGTTACAAAATTCCCTAAATTACCAAAATTGATTTTATTTGTAGTAAAACGGTATTTAACTTGCAAATTAGAAAAAATTACATAAAAACTCGTTTTATAAAACTTCCGAGCACTCGCCCTTCACAGCACTCCTGCCTTCGGCAGCCGTGCTGCAAACTGAACTCGTGTCGAAATATAAGTTTTATAAAACTCGTGTTTTAATATACTATTTTTGTGTGTAGTGAATATTGCAGTGAGTGAGTGTCGAATTTAATTGTAAAGGATCGAAGACTGAAAGTTTTTACAAATCATAAATAACTCATAATGTGATTTGTTCTTATCTGAAGGATTACGAAACCTATTTTCGGTTATCTGACATTCAAATAACTCTATTTTGTAGAAAAGTGATTATTCGACAGGCTAGATCACAGAAAAAAAGGGACTAGAAGGTAACTAAGTAATTTGTTTATGGACACGTGAAACATAAAAAGCGCTTATTTAAAGAATCTGGAAAAGATTGAATAACATAAAAAAACGCAGCTATGAAACTCTTGTCAAAAAATACCCTCATTTCCATTAAGAAAGCGTTAGAGCTACTTCACATCGGTTCTTATCGAGTCTTAATTTGTCTAGGTGTAATACATATGTATACCATAAATATTTAGAACTAGCTGGCCCGGCAAACGTTGTTCTGCCCAAAAATAATTTGTCTCTGAAACCCCGTTTCACCACTATAGAGTTTTAATTTTATGTCATGTCTATCGTCTTGGACTTAAAAATAAATGCCATTTTCGCAATCAACGTCCCAAAAAACCTCATTGCGATTCGCACGTAAAGTATATACCCGCGCAGCTGACTGACTGCGACGACCTATGTTAGCTCGTCGTGCCTTTGGCATTGTAACGGACACTATAAAACGACACGGAGTTGTTTTCACAATCACTTGTACACAAACCAAATTTGAATGTCTGACTGACTGACTGACTGCGACGACCTATGTAAGGCATTTGGAATTACCCCCTGCTCATAAATTGCTATTAGTGTCTTATCTCTTCCGCCTTCGGTTACCTGATGCGAATTATGACATGATGGGGAAAACCCTTCAAACCATTAAGCAATGACTGACACACTTTCGATATTTTCCAATTTTCCGGCTTTCCCTTTGGATTTTTCCGAATTTTCTTTTTTGCTAAACCACGTCGGGAGTAAGACGAACAAAACAAAAAAAAGCATCTAAATTGGTCAAATCGTTCTCGAGTTTTTGCGTTACTAACACACGGCGATTGATTTTTATATATTAAGATATGTTATAGTTTTGCTTTATTATATACATTTTTGACTAGACTAGCTTTGCTGTGTTTTATTTTATATTTCAGTGACCCAACCATTAAAAAACACTTCATTGCAGAATTAGTAGGGTAAAGTATGTCTTTACCTAAGTAAAATAAAACTGAAAAGCAGGCTTTTCCGTATGACCGCAGAAAAAGCTCTAATGCTTCTTACAGCCCCCTTCCTGGATAAATATGGGGAGGCACACGAATCAAAGGAAATCCGGGCCTGCGTTAATGAAATCCGTCCGGCTGCAGCACTTTACAGTTTCAGCTTTTAGCACACGTTCAGAGGGGCACAATAATACGTTATAAGTGCGAACGGAGTGAAAGGGCGCATACCTTTCGATGCCAATGATCACCATATTGAATCAGTGTAAAGTTCGGCGAAGATAATAGAAGGAATGTGCGCGCTCGAGCGGAAGGCGAACTAAGCAAAGTGCCAGATTACAAATTCGAGATATTTATGGTAGTCTAGGTGGCCCGGGTTCTTCAACTCCATTGTTTACACCCTGTTACGGACATCTTGAGATTTATACCTTCGCAAAGCCACTTGAATTCGAGCCATGATGAATGTCCCGGCCGAGGCGTCGTCCTAAGTTCATTAACTAGTGCACCGTCACTGTTGCCCTTTTTATCTCTTCGCGGATAGGTTCGAATGGACGTCCAGTTTGTGTCCGAAATTCGGCCGATTCATAACTCCGACACGTAAAGCAGAAATGGCCGTGAAACGACCCGACTTTCATTACGGTATTTCAGATTAGCACTCGTGAGTGACTGTTGCCAGCTGAAAACAGAGAGTTTATTGCCCATTGCTGCATATAAAATACGTAACTTTACATTACACAGAAATGATAGATGGTAAAGCTGTAAGAGTAGTTGCACTCGAGCACTTAAATTTCAGTTCCACTTAAACTCGTTAAGGTAGCTACACCTTTATAATAATAGGAGGAATATCATGTATTTGTGATAGTTACAATCCATTGGCCACAATCTGTACAAAGAAGTGAGGCAATTAAAACATTAAAAGGAGTCAGAATATCAGGGTACTTTCCAGATATACCATAGAAGAGCAAATATCTCCAAATACAAAGTAAAGTAAAAATTCACAAAACAGTGGTGAGATCAACAGTAATTCGGGTGGCCATAAATATCTGAGATCCCGGTAGGCATGGAATTAGCTACTTATAAATGTTGGGTTAGTATTATATTTCAATTACAATAAATATTGGTACCTATGTAATGTAATAAAATGCAATGAGAGGAAGGGAATGTGTCCCAGATTTTGCAATTTAACCTAGGACTCGATTATAAAAATCTCCTGTTCTAACTCCATTACTTATTGCAATCTGTAATAATTTTTGACAGATAGGAATTTTAGTTGTAATGACATTAACGACATTTAGTTTAGTTGGATTCATCACTTTAATAAAGCGGTGTTGATTCCAAAGGTAATGTGATATCAGATATTTATGGCCACCCGGTATATTGAGCTCAAACTCGAGCAGAAACCTTCCAAACAAAACAACCATTGTATGCAGTTGAAATTAATACATTAAAAGCGACCATCGCCAAGACACGCCCAGACAGGGTAAGCAACCAAGTTGTAAGAGATTAATGTAAAATAACCGACTTCGTAAAATTTAAAAAAAGGAGAAGGGCTGAATGGAATAACTATGTTAGCAGAGCCTGTAGCGAATGACACATAAAAAAGCACGTGACAAGAAACCGATAGGGAAACGAAATACAGGAACCCAAGAAATGTACCGAAAGCAGTCCACATCTTTAGACACGCCATAGAATTAGTGAGAAGAAATACAGGATATTGCTCACAATAAGAAAAGAAAAAGAAGAAAAAGAAAAAAGCATAACACCGGTCTTTATGATATATTATGTATATACCGGGTGTCCATTTAGTGCGCCGCGCCGGTCTCCGATTACGCCTTTACTTTTTTTCCAATAAAAAAGTTTAATTGAGGTGATCCTAATGTGGTTGAAAGGGACAAATTTTGAAATTATTTTGGCATATACAGGGTGTCCACAAAAATGTGGCTATTTGTTTAATGGAACACCCTGTATTTCTTTATGGCTGTTCAAGCCCCTATAGGTACAAAAAAATCTGTAAATTGTGTTGAAAGCGAATCCCTCCGAGGTTACAGCCAGTTTGATTCTTATTAATGTCTGAAAATAGAGACGGATGTTTCTGATTGACTTTTTTTAACTATAACATTGTTGGAATTATGATAAATTATCTTTTCAAGGAGAAACTTCAAAAATCGTGTTTAAGCTGTTACTGTTAATAATGTAAAATAATTACAAGATTTTATGTTTTTATTATAATTTGGTTTAAGCAGTATCGACTGCAAGGCCATTAACTCCATGTTGGTACAGTATGTTACATTTGTCTATATAAATCCGTTTGAATGAGATAACTTATTACTAAATCTTGTTTGTTATCGTTGCGATTGCCAAGTCGGAGGGGATTTCATTTGCTGATCTTTCGCGATCGAAGCGTTGGCATTCTAGAATTAGGTGTGGTACTGTTACAGGTATACATTGCAGGTTCTGCATACTGGAGGATCATCTTTACAGAGGATGTAGTTATGGGTGATAGCGGTTTGTCCAATTCTGAGTCTGCTTAATATCACTTGTTTCCTTCTTTTTAGTCCATCAGTCCACTGGATTACTGTGTTTTTAATTCTACGCAATTTATTTGGGAGTTGGTAGTTTAACCAGTTTCCCATTTTTCTATTACAAGATTGCATTGATATAACTGTGAAATTAACCTGGAATTGTCGGGACTGTTCGATAGTCAATGATTAGACGTGTGCAAACGCGAATTAAAGTTTTTATCTTCATCGGTGTTGTTATAGACTATTAGCCAAATTAATTTTAGTATTGTTAAGAGCTTTATTACCGCACTGAGTGCGGTAATGGATAGATATCCATTACCGCACTCTTTTTATATAAAAACTACATTGAACCAGAATTTATTGATGAAAATAACATATTAAACAATACACGTTTGCTTATGGCACTTAATGAGACTCGTTTGTTTGCCGCAAAACTAGGCGCACCGCCTAGGGCCTATAAAGTTGCTAAGCAGTATAACAAGCACCAACAATGTAGTATAACAACACCAACAATCTGCACAGAAACCATAGGACACCAAAATTGTACAGCGCCAGCACAACGACGATGCAGTAGTCTGTAGCCAAAATACTGAATCCTTGCATTTTGTTCATTTTGAGGACTAAAATTAAATCAAACGTAGTATGTACCAAGTGCCTAATCACGATTATAGCTCTTGGGAAATTTAAAACTCTCCGCTTCGCGTCGCGCTTTATATATTCCCTGGTGCTACAATCTATTGATTATGGCCTTAATACATAAATAACTATTATTTCCATTTTAAGCACATGTGAATTCTAACTTTTCTTTATTTCAGTAAGTTTAACCTAATCTCATACTTTAACCAACTATTTCAGGACCACCGTGTATAAAATTTCTACTTTATTTCAGAAACTCCCTCTTTAACAAAACTTAATACATAAATAAATTTTTGTGCATTTACTAAAGATATATATTTAATGAAATCTAGATCATAACTTATAACTTGAAGTATTTCTATTTCTAAATTATTTTAAAAATAGCAATCTGCAAACAACATTAACACATACAGATATTGATGTATTGCTTCCTTCTACAATAAAGGAAGTATTGGATTCACCCAGAAAATTCTAAATTGAGTTTTCAACAGATCTTCACGTTTTAGAGTCCCCTGAACCACACAAATATGTTTTTGTTCATTTGTCTGCCTGTCTGCGTATCTGTGTGTTAACAGAATATCTCAAAAACGAACCGAGATATGGCGTTGAAACTTCATATATAAGTTTTGTGTACTATCTAGATGCGCCAGGAAGCTTTTGAAGATTTTTCAGTTTTTTTTCGATTTTATCAAAAAGGCTCTAACGATTTTTTTCAAACGTTACATTTTATTACATTTTTAATGTGTATTGATGAAGATAGGTAATTTTCCAGTTGAATACCTCTAAAATGTTTTTTTTATTAACTTCTACTATCTATTTTGTACGGTTTCTATAGAATTTGTAATTTTTGAAAATTTTTGACAAATGTAAAACTGTAAAAAGAAGTTGTGTGCGTGTATCACACCAGATTTGTTAAATTATTTATTTCCGTACTTATGTAAAACGCAAATTCGAATCTTAAAGTGTTTGTCCACAGAAACATCTGAACATTTTAAGTTCTAAGATTTTCCAACCTCGTAACTTTATAAAAGTATAAAATTCTGCTTATACATACTAGGTTGACAATAAATTATGTCGGTTTTCTAGCGACGTTTCTATTTTTTTTTTCACTGAATATTAAAATATGATTTTATTTTGATAACAGAGATAGATGATAACTGACCCCTGACCAAATTAAACAGTGAAATTTAAGGAGCGTATGAAAGTACATATTCACGTCTTTTTACAGAACGCGCCAACATTTCTTCGCCAACAGTATTTTACCCTATGGAATTCGCTTCATGAAGCTATAGTTTCAGCACTGTCTATCAATTCCATCAAGAACAAGTACGACCCGACCTACTAAACTTAATTATTTGGAAAAAGTGCATCTTAGTGCTTGATACAGCTTTTATCTGCAAATAAATGTGAAGAACCTTTTTTAGCGTTTTTGCTTTCAATTTAGATCTTTACAAAAATCATACTTTTTTACATGATTTATTGTTTGGCAACTGGACATAATAGTTACTATATCTCTGTCCTAATGTTCTCTGCAATAATAATAATAATAATAGCAATAGTAACCTAATAAATTAACAATAATCTTGTGTAGGCTGTTTCCATTTTTTAAATTTTAACATTGTGGAAAACTCTCAATTAAAATTTACAATTAATCTTGCTGGAGAATTCTTTTACCGGAAAAAAGGTCATTTTTAGATATGGCATTGTTATATCTTTAAATACAGAAAACGGTATAACTATCCGACAAATTGCACATTCATCTAGTTTTATAATCTTATAGTATATTACGCAACAAGTTTAACAAAGTGATGTTTTACTGAACAAGTATGGCTTTACGAGGGAGGTAGGAGTATGTTCGATGCGGAAAAAATGGAAATCTGATTCATGAATTACTAGGAATTTCAAATATGTAATCGAAATTTGCATTAAATAAACGGCACTTATCCATGCGCAGGAATAAAGTAACTTTATGGAAAAATAACTCAGTTAAGTTAACTAAGTTACTTTCAAGGCAACTTCAATATTATGAGGTAATAAATAGTTATTTGTTTCATTAGTACAAAAAATGCATGATTTCGGGACAAGTAAGACAGATCTCATTTTTCGTGCGAATGAAACATACTATTTTTTCTCCAACTACTAATAAATTCGGTAATATGATTTATTATTTAGAATCAAACATTGTAGGTTATATTGTAGAACTGTCATGGCGCAAATAAACAATCATTATACGGGGAAATTAAACAACAACGACGACGATTGCCGAATATTGACGAAGCGTTTGTGTTTAATTTAAAATTTACCATGCAAAACCCTATCTTGCATCCATTTTTGTACTAGTGTAAATATAAATCGAAAAGTGTACAGTTGCCAAGGTAATTGGTGAACATCCCGAAATGACTTACTTTTTATACAAAATTATTCGACAATATGGCGTCTTATTCGAGTGGTTGGAGAAAAAATATTTGAAATTGTTTTTAAAACGTATTTTCAATATATTGACTATATTCTGCAAAAGTCACCCAGTTAGAGTAATTAAATTAGAAGACATATCTTAGTACAAGTAACTAAAGTAATTATACCTTTTTTTAACTAGTCAAGCAATTTGAATTTTTGGGTTTTTCGATCTAAAACTTTTCAAAACTTTTGTTACGCAGTCCGTTATAGCATCATACTACGTTGAATTACGATTAATGTTATTTTTATACGCTATTGTAAGAAATATTTTCATGGAACACTTTGACCAATGGCAGATTTCGACCTACAGAAAAAAACCAACCGATAAATTGGCTGAGGTGTGTTCATGGTGTCTTTGCTATTGTTATTGACGAGGTGAGCAAATATTTTAAACATATTAACTGTAAAACAGCTTCCATCATATTTACTTTAAAAACAGAACAACAAGCAATTAATTGCTTTTCCTCAATACACCAATTCCCTGGGGATTTTTAAAGCCATTTCCATTTTATTCATGTGTATCCCGGAATTTTCCTCTCAACCCATGTATAAGATTTGTTTACCATTTCTACTCGGCTTTTGCATTGTAGAAGAGAAGAGATCTATAAAGAACTATTTGGCTGCATCCGTTATCTTTTATGCACTATCATTCACGGCTTTTGCTTATTTATTCCGTATCTTTGTTATTCTTGTTTTATCTTGAAGCATTTTAGATTTCCACAGTTGTGTCCTTTATCAGATTTGTGTTGTAGATTCTGAAGTCTTTTCTTATTTCTCTGATTATATTTCTTTGTAAAGTACCAGTTCCGCTTTCGTTTAATCTCCGATCAATGAGCTTATTCATTTCATGGCTAAGTTTGCTGTTTTTCTCCATTTTTTAAAGACATTTTCTTTATGTATTCGCCTAGGTCTACATTTCAAGAAGCACTTATACAAATAATAATTAGACAGGGTATTACAATCTCCCTGGAATTATTTACATAAGAGTTAGAAGATATATTTTTTTACATCATGATGAAACAGTTGTTTATAGCTTCACTAAAGGTTGGCCTTCGAAGGAAAATAGGTAAGACCAGTCTAGTAAATGGGAACTTGAGACCTGCAGATCAGAACGTCGAAGTAGTCGACGAATATGTTTACTTACTTAATCTCGACCTCTTATACCTTTCGAGGTTATCGCGTGGACAATCTTTTCCACCCCTGTCTGTCCTTCGCCATCTGCTTGGCTTCTTGCCAAGTCACTTGTCTTTCTTCTATTAGGGTCTACGAAATCCTTGCATTCTAACTTTTCTGTAGTCTACCTCTAGTTGGTTTACATAGCAGCTGAGTCTTCCAGGTTTTTTTAGAGGTCTTGTCTTATCCACTCATGAGAGGTAGCCGAACTAAAGCAGTTGCTGCTTTTTATTCATTTAAGGGTATCGTTCCCAGTTCCTTCCTTATAGCCTCGTTTTTTATCCGGTCAGTTCTTTTCTTTCCACCTATTATTCTGAGATAGGACATTTCTGTCGCTTGTAACCGACTTTTATACTTCAGGCTTAAAGTCCAAGCTTCACAACCGTAAGTTAAGGTTGGTACATTCACTGTACTTTGATTTTGGTATACTGGAACACTTCCCCTTTGCTTACAAAACACTTATTTATTGCGTAATATAGTTTGTTCACATTGTTTACTTTATTATTTATATCTGTTTCTAGAGTTTCGTCTTCTGATATTAGAGATCTCAAGTGTATAAATTCTTCTACTTGCTCAAATCTGTCGTTATTGAACCATAACACCAACTGTTGCTTTTCTTTAGCTATAACCATGCATTTACTTTTTTGTGTTTATCCTAATATTTTTGTTTAGAAGGGTGCAGTTCCATACATTCAAGTTTTTTTGTAAGCCTTCTTGATTATTTGAAAGTAGCACCAAATCGTCTGCGAAGGCTACCGTGATTCTGACATACTTACATGTATAATATTGCTATCGGTGATATTCCCATTTGAGTCTTTTTATTCTCGGTTTACATTCACAGTCTTTCTAAATCCTGCAGAACGAACTTTCTACTTGTTTCGTATGTTATTATGTAATCTATTAAAAACTTTTCATTCCTGGAGTGCATTTCTCAAGTAATTTTGTCTATGGGCTTATGCTAAAATATATTTAACACAATTAATTTATTTTGAATGCAACATTCCAGTAATGTTTCCCTACTGCTGCAATTCAACGTGTATTTTATAAATTTACGTACAGTTTTTCCATGTTTGCTGATTTTATTACCCACCTTTGCTTTAGAGTCCTCTATAATCATTATTACACCAATCTCCTCTGTTCGGTACCTTTTTTAGGTAATTATAAAAATATATTTCTCCAATTTCTATTTTCTTAAACTTAATTCTTATTGGTATTTTATTAATACATTTCCATTTTACAATTTTATCTCCCCAATCTGTCCTTATCGTGCATGCTACTTCCGCTATTGCATGCATATTTTCCTCCACTCCACTTCTGAAAATCAGAATATGTTTATTTGGAACACAAAATCAAATTAAACAAAGAAAAACAGAGAACTAGACATTAAACAGGATTGGACTAAATTTGCATTCGGAAAACTTCAATCAATTTTAAACAAAAAGCATACGAAAGTTACATACTTCAGCTTAAACACTGATTCTCATTATAAACAACATGTATATTAATTAGAAGACAAATTATAATTATAAGACAATAATAAATAATTATAAGAAATTAATAATGACATTGAAATAGAAATTAGTTTTAGAATTTAGCATTGGAGTGAGTGCTCTGTCTTGTTTCTCTATGTTTGAAATTATATCGTTTCGAAAAAAAAAAGTTAATCTAAGAGATCATATCAGGAATGAAGACTTAAGAAAAAATCTGTAAAAGGCTTTACCCAGAACTTCCTTCGTGGGCATTGTAACACTAAGGGCCGGTTGCAGAAAGCAATGTTAAGTCTGGTGATAGCTAACGCGACGTCAAAGTGAACAAAAACGAATAAAATCTCAAACGCTTATGGTAACTAATACATTAGTAAACAACATTTGATGCGATTTTGTTCACTTTGACGCGATGTTAGCTAACACCAGACTTAACATTGCTTTCTGCAACCGGCCCTTAATAATTTAAAAAATCAAATTAAGTTAGGAGTAAAAATATCTTCACGTTTCTAATACATTAAATACATTTTCAAATCAAAAAATGTAGCCCGCTGGGGAGATTTGAACTCCGCCGCATCTGCGAAGCACATTGTAACCACATCGACTTTTCGTCTGCGCCATCGAGACATTGGAACGAGCGAGGCGCGCGCCTCTCTTGAACAGAACGGTTTTATTGTTGAAACGTTTCGATTCTTTTGTGACATTATCTTGTCTCTGATGAGTCCTATTTTCAGCAAGTGTAAAGCCAGGCTATGTGAAAATTGTTTCTTCTATTTCAAAATTAACGCAAAATAAACAAAATTTTATTTTTTTTAAGGTGCTCACCCTGTATATATTTGTCTGAAATTTTCACGGTTTTATGCCAGGTATATACATATATATATATATATATATATATATATATATATATATATATACGTACTTTTGTATCGTGGTGGCCTCCACATATTGAACAGGCGACTACACCTCCACCCTTAATAGTAATGATAGAATTGTCGAACCCGGTTAGATCGATTAGTTTTATTATTTGGAGTCAGAATCCGTTCAGAGGGGTAAAGTTTTTTGATTATTTAGATATACAGACTTTTTGCATACTGAGCGTTCCAGTTGTCCTCCGCATAGAGATGTATCGGTTCTACCTCAATGTATATATTTTTGCCACATTGAAAGTGCGTGTTGTTTTCCGACAGCGTTGCCGCTGTCCGGCGATTACATATGTTCTAAAATTAGACTGTAATGTGCATACGATATTTTCCGCCTTTACTGTTATCAAAATTGTTCTGGGAATCACATTGCAACGTATGTAAATTTTTCACCTCTGCATTATTTTAACATTTCAAATTCGTGCTATAGTGAAATGGATTGATGTCATGATGTCCAAGAAACAGAAAGAATTAAAAAATGTTAATTATACCACAAGAGGGAAAATGATGGTTCACCTGCTGAAACAGGTAAATGTGATAATCTTTTATCATATAAAATTATTCTTTTAAATATTGTAAACGGGTCAAAATTTGGAATTTCAGATTTCAACAATTCTTGAACTCTAAAACCCAAACACAATTTTAAAAACTGTTATTTGGTGGTTTGACTTGGAATTTTGAACTATATAAATATAATATTGGAAACTACTGAACCAATTTTAACAAAACTTGGGGGATGTACCAAATGTTGTTTAAAGGCGAAAATGCTTTCACAATTATTCAGATAACCTATCTTTTGATTGAGAGGGCAAGGAATGCATTAAAAATTATAAATTTTTGTATAGAACAACCAAATTATGATACTATGACTAATTTTTGTCAGCTCAGAGGCGCTAAAGCGTCAATTTTGTAAAAGTTGATTTGGTAATAATAAGAACAGATTTATATTTTTGAATTTTATAGGCATCTTTAGTATATTAAAGATACATTTAACGATGTGAAAGAGCTATCAAATGTCTACTTGACGGCGTAGGGAACACTGAGTCCTTTTCATTATCTTAAAATCGATGATGTTATTTCAGGAAACTAGGTATTTTATTATTAAATATTGTTGAAGTTTAGACATACTTGTAAATTTTTCATAATATGTAGTTCATGTGAAAAAAGATAATAAAATGTTATGCTTATAACAAAATTTTTAAAGAACGGATTACTATGTATATGAGCTTTATGACAAAAATTTGATGAGTACCTTATAACTTGGTCTATTCATTCTATTATTTTTGCCAAAAACTGTTTTAACTGATAGTATCCTCAAGCTTTGCTTTGCTTAACTGATTCCTCTGTCCCAGGCAAAGACGTTTATTACCTGTTTATAAGAATAGGTAGTAAATAAGCCACGACATTAAATAATATTTAAAATTTCTCCATTATTCTTAGTTTCAAGAGGTATCAGTGGCGTAGATAACTATTATGAAGTTGATTGCTGAAATATATGCATGTTTGATTGTTTTAAAAACAAAGTTTGCCCAAAAGTGTTATCCATTGTAAATGACGTACTGATCATGAATAAGAAAATTGTGAACTTCGAGTTTGGAGATAGCATATGTATCTAGTTAATATTATTTACTATGAAAGTGTAATATGCATCTTTAGGAGACAACAAAAATGCATCCATCCAGGAAACGCCAAAAGGACTTAGACTTCCAAAAAATGACCATATCTCGAGACTAGGGTAAATTATTACTTTAATATTAAGTGAATTGGGATTAGTATTGAAATTAAATGTATGTTATCGAAAAGACTAAATTAAGATTAATTATTTTAGGAATGGTTAGAATCTAATGATTTCAACAACATAGATAATGTCGAAATAGATAGAGACAACGTAGGTAACGCTGACAGGGCAGAAAAAAATGAGTATTGTACACCACCTAGTAAATTAAATCCAAATAGTAACGATTCGATTAATTTAGAAACGACAGAAAAACAAACTATCTGTGAAGAAGTTCAATCTGTAGGTAACATTAATATACCGAAAATTCTCACAAAGCAGCAACTGCAGCTTTGAATGCCAATAACATAGAAGAAGCAAATATAGATATTAATCTCGGACATTTAGTTCAAGAAAACAATGAAACTATTACAAGTCGCAAAACTTCTGGTATTTGCATAAACGAAACCGATTAAGAATCAACAATTTCTCAAAATTCTTCAGCTTCTTACGTTTCTTCTACTACGTTTTCCAGTGGAAGCAGCAATGCCAGTGTGGATATAATATGTAAAACGGAAAAACCCATTTACTTTACATTAGAAAAAGATAAACCATTGTCATAAAAACATTGTGATACGAGTTTAGAAAAATGTGGTACGGTAGAGCATTATAAGCTGTCGAATATTAATATAGTTAAAACTACTTCTGCAAAGAAATCAAGTTTAATTGAAAACATGTCTTTAGGTCCTGATTCAAGTTTGCCACAAATGTATAATTATATGGAAGAAGTTATAAATAAGAAAAATAAGAAAATGACTATCTGTAAATAGTGCAAAAGTAATGTGACGAATTTTGAAAAGCATTTAGAACGACACCATGGAGAAGAAAAAGAAGTTACAGAATTATTAAATCTCCCAAAATCATCAAAAGAAGGTAGAACTATGCGCAGAAAGATTTTAGCCTTACTACGGTACGAAATGCAATTTGAACAATTTATAGAAAGTGATAGAAACGATGCTGATAAACTGCCTTGTGTCCACTGCAAACGTTTAATTAAACCGTCCTATTTAAGACGTCATTACAGAGTATGTATGATAAAACCAATAAATAGCAGCAATCGTAGAATTCAACATCGTGCTTTATCCCAAACTTTATTAGCGTGTGCTACTAATTCAGCTAATACAGATGCTGCGACAAGACTTAAAAAAGAGGTTTTTCAAAAAATGAGAGCAGACGAGATTTCATTAGTTGCAAAAAATGATGCTCTTATTCGATATTTTGGTGAAAACTACTTCAAAAGCACAAGCGCAAACAAATTCACGTTGTGTGTTCTAACAAATTAAGAGAATGTGCAAAATTATTGATGGAAATGCGTCACCGAACAGATAACAGTAAATTGACGTTTTCTGATATGTTGAATACTAAATATTTTGACTTACTTGTGGCAAATTCGAAAACTATTAGCGGATATGATCAAGAACACAAGAAGTTTAGAGCTCCAAGTTTAGCTATGCATATCGGCACGACAGTGAAACAAATTTGTGATTTATGCAGCAACCTGATATTGAAAGGTGTATTTACATACGACAATTTTGAAGAAAAACTCAAAGATATAAAACGACTGAAGCTAATGATAGAGAGTCAATGGACCTGTGAAATATCTTCTTTAGCAATAAAAGATTTAGCTGAAAAGAAATGGAACAAACCTGTTAAATTGCCTCTAACGGAAGATGTTCTTAAATTTAAAAATTTTATTCTTAAACTTGCAAATGATAACTGTGAAATTTTAGAAAAAGATATAAACAATAAAGACGCATATAGAATATTAACAGAAACTGCATTGACATTGACTATTTTATTTAATAGAAGACGAATAGGGGACGTTCAAAAATTTTTAGATTTTAGATCAACAGGAATTTGTCTCCTCATTAACAGAATCGGAAAAAGTTTTAACTAGCGACTGTAAAAGAGTTGTAGCAGGTGGAAAAGGAAGTCGAACTATTGTAATATTATTTCCGAAAAATCTTCAGAAATATATAAACTTATTATTGAAAATTAGAGAAAAAACCGATATCGTTCCTAAAGGAAACCATTACTTATTTGCCTATCCTGGAATAGAAGATGCATGGATAAAAGCCGATGTAGTAATACGAAAATTTGGAACTTTAATACAAATAATGAATTTAAGTAAAGAAGAATATTCACAGTTTGCAAAATTCATGGGTCATACAGAAAAAACGCATCAAGAATATTATGAGTAAGTAATCCAGTACATTTATCTACTATTTAAAGCATGCAATAATATACCATAGACCAATATTCTATACTAGCACTTTGGAACCTTTTAATCACTTTTACATTACAAGCCCGTTACATGGAACTTTACGGGTGAGCACGCGAAGTTTGACGAGCGAGTGCGCGAGCTCGTTAATCCGTGCGAGCCAGTAAAGTTCTAGTAACGGACGAGTAATGTACAACGTTTTATGCTATTTTGAATAAAAAAAACTTAAGATTCACTAGTCCAGTCATACGAATTACCCGTTGAAAAGCAAAAGTACACGAATGTTGTTTCTATGACAACATTTGTTAGACCCCGGTAAAAAAAAGTGCTACACCGGTAAAACTTTAGCAGTAACGCTGGCACCATTTGTTTTCATATTTTACGGCAATAAGTAGGTACGGCTCAGTAGGCTGAATATGTCATCAAGTGACATTAACCTCAAATTAATAAAAATTATTCGTGATTTTACAAATAAATATGTATTCGTAGTTGTAGATAAAATATTGTATTTGGCTCGCACATAATGGCTACGTTACACTCGGATGAATTACACACTCGCCTGGGCAGGTCTTGTGTACACGTCATCCTCGTGTACTATAGCCTACATTATGTGCTCGTCAAATAAAATAATATTATGAATACTTACTAATACTTAATAGTAAATTATTTAACAACTACAGAAAAATTATAGCTTTTTAGAGAGGAGAGATTTTACGAGCCGAACGAGTGAATTAAATTTCTACAAACTATAAATTTCACTCTTACGTAATAAACATGCTGTTTTTTAATGGAAAAATAACTTAAAAGTAAAATACTTACATTTTTCGCTCAAATTTAAATTTGTCATGAATGTTAAAGTTGTGATATCATATAAAGCAAATCATTACAATTAAATATTTAATGTATACGTATAGGTTGCATATCGTTGCTAACAAGGAAAAGTATCTACGGCTAATTGTAAAACCGCAACGCTTCTTTATTGTTTTATACATAGTAATATGACTGTTTTCCATTAAATAAGGCTTGAACACTTAAATTCTGTCGACAGACTATTGCATATGAGTTTCTTTAGGATCAGAGGAACCTGCTATCAGTAAGTATTAGAGTATGAAAGCATTTGCTTTGCCGTTTGCTTAAACTTGCAAATATTGAAGTGTAGACATAAATTTGGTGAGATGAATTCGAATGAAAACTTGACGCCCAATAAAGAATTATAAAATGCAAAACTCACCACAACAATCCTTTAGAAAGTACCTTGCCAGGTCATCACTTTCACATTGTTTGCCAGGGTGGAAGATTCCTGCATAGGTAACTTTAAAGTGTGTTTTGAAAAATTTGGAAAAAAATGCCTTTCTTTGGCAAGCTATTTGCGAATATGGTAAACACAGCACTAATTTTTTACAATTAGCACAATAAATACTGAAACCTAATATCAGAGTATCTACAAAAAGGGTTACTTAATTTTCTTAAGTAACATAACAAAAATACATTATTTTGGCCAGATGTGGACCAGCCACTATGCCAAAGAAACAGTAGAATGGTATCTAAGGAATCAGGTTAACTACGCGGAGAAGGAACTCAATTCATCCAATAGTGCCATTTACACGCACGGTTTTTCGTACAGGTTTGGAGCGGACGCGCCAAACCCGAGTGCAAAGAGCGCGCATGTAAATGCACCAAAACTGTACAGGCAAAGAATGTGTTGTAACAGGCACGCCAATACCGCACTCCAGACTCTTGCAATATAAAAATTCTTTCTGCAAAATGGTGAGGCTTGGAGTGCGCACTTGATTGGTGTTAATATAATAATACTACCGGGTGACCATAAATGGTTGTGATTTTTTTTCTTAGATTGACACTGTTAATGTTGGTTACCCTGCTGTCAATTTTAAATCTGTGTCAAATTCGAGGTTAGCAGGTTAGGTTTTCCGTCAGTTTTGACACAAAATGACACAAAACTTAACCTGCTAACGTCGAATTTGACATAGACTTAAAATTGACAGCAGGGTAACCAACATTAACAGTGTCAACCTAAGAAAAACCGCCACAACCATTTATGGTCACCCGGTACTTATATTTAATAAAATCCTTTCAAAATGACCATGTCCGACTCACGGTATTAAGCAAAAGATTTATAGTTTATAGAAATGTATAAATCTTTCCCATGTCTATAATCATACCGATCATTTTCAAGCAACTCTCGTATAGGGCATTCAGGAACCACAAAAACATTAATTTTTTTTTTGACGTTGGCATGTGTATATAATTTTTCTGCTAGGGATTCTGTATTTTGTTTTGCAAAGGTTTGCACGCCTGCATACTGGCAGATTTGAATTTAAAAATGACATTTAATATTTCTCACTGTCAGTGTCAAAGTAGATATTTTTCTAGAAATTCTAACCTGAAGTTTCATAAAATGTAATAAAGATACCCATTAGTAAACGCTACGTCAATAGTATCCAACACAGTATTTGTATAATATCCTTAAAAGTAGTTAATTACAACATTTATGACAGATGGGTAGTAAATGTCACACCCTTAACCCAATGGTTTTAGGAACTTTTTGTAAATACATTCCTAGACAAAGGTGAATTTTGCATGTACACTGATGAAATTTTGGATATCAAAGGCCACTTTGTGTTTTTATGTTTAGTGAACAGACTATACATACAAGTGTCATATGTCATATGCTCATATAAATTTTGTGTTTTCCTTCCATTTCTTTACCCATACTGATCGCGGTGATTTCTATTTTAGTGTTTCCAAATAAATATATAAACCTGTGCATGCAACTGCACACACTTTATCTTTTTTTCTTGGACATTTTTATTATTCTGCAACTGATCAACCAAGCGCTAACCCAAAACTTTTAGAATTTCTAAAATTCCACACGCCACATCAATACTTGACGAAATCACATTTACACTAAAAGTTTTGGATTGTACGCTCTAAAACTGCAGTCCAGTGTGCACGCCTGGAGTGTTACGATTTAGGTAACAACGCGATTGGCGCGTGCATTATTGGCCCGCGCTCCGGCGCGCACGTTTGGAGTTCGCTCCAAACCTTCGCGATAGGAGTGTACGTGTAAATGGCACTATTGTCCCAGAACTGCGACCGATAGAACGTTATTGGGATATTATGCAGGCAAAGTTAAAGAAGACAGGTAAAGCTATTAAAAACTTAGCAGAGCTTAAAATTTATCGGAATAGACTAAACAAAAAGATGGAAAAAAACGAGATAAAATGTTTAATAACGGGTGTTAGGGAAAAGATGAGAAATTTCGTTAAAATAAAAACTGATAAATTGTTTGTTTAAATTGTAAATTTAAGTTTATACTAGTTCTAACTTATATAAATAAATTTGTCATATCTACTTCTTTCATTCCTTAAAATCGTTTTACTTTTGGACAGAATAGTGCCATTTACACGTACACTCCCATCGCGAAGGTTTGGAGCGAACTCCAAACGTGCGCGCCGGAGCGTGGGCCAATAATGCACGCGCCAATCGCGTTGTTACCTAAATCGTAACACTCCAGGCGTGCACACTGGACTGCAGTTTTAGAGCGTACAATCCAAAACTTTTAATGTAAATGCGATTTCGTCAAGTATTGATGTGGCGTGTGGAATTTTAGAAATTCTATAAAAGTTTTGGGTTAGCGCTTGGTTGATCAGTTGCAGAATAATAAAAATGTCCAAGAAAAAAAGATAAAGTGTGTGCAGTTGCATGCACAGGTTTATATATTTATTTGGAAACACTAAAATAGAAAGCACCGCGATCAGTATGGGTAAAGAAATGGAAGGAAAACACAAAATTTATATGGGCATATGACATATGACACTTGTATGTATAGTCTGTTCACTAAACATAAAACCACAAAGTGGCCTTTGATATCCAAAATTTCATCAGTGTACATGCAAAATTCACCTTTGTCTAGGAATGTATTTACAAAAAGTTCCTAAAACCATTAGGTTAAGGGTGTGACATTTACTACCCATCTGTCATAAATGTTGTAATTAACTACTTTTAAGGATATTATACAAATACTGTGTTGGATACTATTGACGTAGCGTTTACTAATGGGTATCTTTATTACATTTTATGAAACTTCAGGTTAGAATTTCTAGAAAAATATCTACTTTGACACTGACAGTGAGAAATATTAAATGTCATTTTTAAATTGAAATCTGCCAGTATGCAGGCGTGCAAACCTTTGCAAAACAAAATACAGAATCCCTAGCAGAAAAATTATATACACATGCCAACGTCAAAAAAAAATTAAATGTTTTTGTGTTTCCTGAATGCCCTATACGAGAGTTGCTTGAAAATGATCGGTATGATTATAAACATGGGAAAGATTTATACATTTCTATAAACTATAAATCTTTTGCTCAATACCGTGAGTCGGACATGGTCATTTTGAAAGGATTTTATTAAATATAAGTACCGGGTGACCATAAATGGTTGTGGCGGTTTTTCTTAGGTTGACACTGTTAATGTTGGTTACCCTGCTGTCAATTTTAAGTCTATGTCAAATTCAACGTTAGCAGGTTAAGTTTTGTGTCATTTTGTGTCAAAACTGACGGAAAACCTAACCTGCTAACCTCGAATTTGACACAGATTTAAAATTGACAGCAGGGTAACCAACATTAACAGTGTCAACCTAAGAAAAAAAATCACAACCATTTATGGTCACCCGGTAGTATTATTAAATTGACACCAACCAAGTGCGCACTCCAAGCCTCACCATTTTGCAGAAAGAATTTTTATATTGCAAGAGCCTGGAGTGCGGTATTGGCGTGCCTGTTACAATACATTCTTTGCCTGTACAGTTTTGGTGCATTTACATACGTGCTCTTTGCACTCGGGTTTGGCGCGTCCGCTCCAAACCTGTACGAAAAAGCGTGCGTGTAAATGGCACTATTGTAAGTGTTCAAGCCTTATACAAAAGTAATTCTTTTGTATTCAAATAATTATATTTGCTTTGTTTTCATACTAATTATTTTTATAAAATAACCCAAAACGCCTACCAAACTGCAAAAGTGTCTAAATTATTGACTCTTTTTGATAAAGGACAAGGATTGGCATATAAAGGAAAACCATTAAGCGAAATTGATGTTGATATTTCACGCGACATAGATGATAATGACGATATACAAGTTCCTGCAATATCGGACGATGAACAAATTCCTGTAATATCGTGTCAAGCGGAAGCAGTGTCCAGCACTAGTAAAGAACAATTACTCGACAGAATTCGCTGGACAGCAGTACAAAAGAATTTAGTTAAAAAGTACTTCCACAAGCACATACAAAAAAAGATACCACCCAAAAAAGAAGAATGCTTAGGATTAATAAACAAAAATAAAGACATATTGCATAATTTAGACTGGGTGAGGATAAAAACATTTGTTTACAACGCGTATAGGCAAAATGATTAATTTGTTAGACCATACAATCTCATTATTTAAGAGTACCTATAATTATTTTTTATTAGTTTCCATATTCCATGTAGATTTTATATTTTTTTTCAATAATTATGTATTATCATTCACTTATTATTTCCCAAACAGATATAATTATTTACTATTTGTTTTAAACGACTTGTATTTACGTTTAATATATAAATAATAGAATTATGACTATGTAATCTGCTTTGAATATTTAAAAAGTAACATAGATATAATGTGCTGCATGTAAAATATATTTAGTTTACTGTAACAAAAAAAATTATTAAAAATACGTTTAATTAAACATACGTTATATGATGTAGTTCTTTATTCTATACCACAGATATTTATTGAAAGTGAATCGGGTAGAAAAATACTTAAATTGAACATTTAAGTATTATAATTATAAAATTTCATCATTAGATTGGATTAACACGCGAGTTGCTAACTGTAGTAGTTAGTTTGTAATATTTGTCAATACATTGTTAATGTTCTTTAACAAATAAACTATTTAATCCTTTTTGGGGGACCCTGTATTTTCGAAATACGGAAGGTGCGTTATCGTTTCCAGCCACTTTAAATATGAAGTGTCATATGAAGCATACCAGTACGACTCAACATTGTTGCCGCGATTTTGGAGGCAATAGCGTTCGATAAATTTACAGAGGCAGTGTCAACCCTAGAATATACAAATTGTATAAGTATATATGCTGCAGCGCCATCTGTATATGATCATTGAAACTAAAATGTATGTAAGCATACGTATACAGGTACAATTTGCCTCCACCTAAAACTTCGCCAGTAACCATCGTGACTCCATCTAGACCACAAATAACGTGTCTAACGAGTTCGACTCCGATTTGACGTGGTTGCCTCCGATTTTGGAGTCGAACGCGTATGCTAAGTATACCGTCCGGAGGTGTATACGTACTAAAAATACGTATATAAATATATATAATGTGTATGCAAAATATCATCTTTCTCCGACAAATAGTTTTTGAGTTATACCGCCAACAGACAGACAGACAGACGGAATTGAGAAAACCTATTTTTCGTCATCTAGGGAGCCTGAAACGTGAAGGTCTGAAGAAATCTCGGAAGATGGTTTTGTCGTGATTACAATATTTCCGTCGCAAGATTGAAATCGCAGTAGTCTGGACATGTGGCCAGAAAGAACGGTAACAAATTGACTGCGGAATAGAAACCATGGAAAAAACAAGAGAAGTGTATAGATTTTAAACAAAACTAGATGACTTTTAAATAATAACAAGAAAGACATGACACCAAGTGGCATAAGATGGAGAAGATTTGAAAATATTATCTGAGGCCTATCTCCAACAGTGGGTGGGAATAAGGCTTAAGGGGAAGAAGAAAAATAAAAAGGAAAAAAAAGAAAGAAAGATACGGCTACCAGTAAATACTTCTGCAACACCAGCATACCTATCGCAAAAACAACAATAATTCATTGCAAATATTTAAAAATACAATGATATGTTTAAGATATTTTCAAAACAATCACACATTCTCATTATACGAGCCTTGTATTCTAAAAATATCTAATAAGGTCATACGAATTGGAAATCACTTACTCAACGAATTGTACATGTAATATCCTCCGCGAATGAATCAAATATTATATTAGTGCGACATTCGAGTTAAAGAGCGCAAAATAGACTTCTAAGTTAATGATTACAATGATGCGTTGATAACTCAAATAGACTTTTTACCTTTAACGTTTTTAATTTAATGTGATAAAATCTCAATGAAAAATAAATAATATTAGAACAACACACAGAGTGATATATCTTTCGTTTAGGACTGGGGAAGTACTAGAAACGGTATTTTTTCCTAGTGAGAAAACTATAATTAAGATTGGTTGCTGAAAAAGATCTGAGCGTACCCATTCGCTCACAAAGGGCCCCCCGATTGTCGTGTGGAGTCCTCGAGCAGGTCGGAGTCTCTCCAGCGCGAATTCCTGGCTAATTCCCGGTGACTTATTATCCCGGCCCGTGCCTGGCACCGAGCAGCACTCGTGTCTTCACTGAACCTTGCATTTTATACCGCCCTCCAGCCCTGCTAACTAACCCTTACTTTAGTGCAGTGTTAACCAGGGTTCCACGACATGGACACTCTAATGAACACTCCGGATAAACCAAACGACTATGGCCAAAGCCAGAATTAAATTAGCTGGCGCAGTTCGGCCGAAGCCCTCCCGAGGACTCCTCCAACGTATGACACTTGCAGCGTGTCCCTTTTTTCTGCCCTGTGGGCAATTTTTGCAGCATAACATTCACAATGTGAAAGAAGCGCAATGTCTGTCCGCAAATATATATATATATATGAATTCTTAATTTGTAGACAGGGCCGGTCCTAGAGTTTTCAGCACTCGTGTAGGATATCTTCTCATGAAACTACAACTGTAACTGCAATAGTTTTAAAGAAAGAGATTATGTTTGAGAGCATCTTCAAATTTTACTAATCACCTTCACACTTGATATGTAAATATTCTAGTAGATGTTTGCTAGAAAGGACCGTGTAGTACTTTACAATTTAAAATTTCCTTTTGTATGGTCCTGACAATGAATGAAAAAATGTCTTTACTCAGGGCTTCCCCCGCAAGTGAAAATTGTGAAACTAAACATTTTTAAAACTCAAAAAATAGAGGCAACAATATTTTAACGTTCCTAACAATAGGAAACACTTGCTAATGCGAATTACATCAATTTACAAATAAAAAAATATTGTAGGCGGTGGGATTCGCACATAACGCGATTTTAGCGCCTGCGAGAGCAATTTCAACACTTGACAGCAACCTGGCCGCTGCGCACTCTCTACTCCTGTGTGGCCACGAAAGGGACATCTCACCTTTGTGCTCGAGGCTAGATTATATTCAACGTTGCTCATTTTTCTCTATTTTACAATATTTATTCTGTCTCTGCTGAATCGCACTTTCTGCAAGGGTAATGCCTGAGCTATGTGCAAATTATTACTTTTATTTATTGCCCAGTAAAATGCAAAGATAGACAAGGTTTTATTTTTTAAGGTGCTCCATCTGTATAAATTTGATCGAAAGTATATTCAGTTTCAAGCCATGTAGACATATACCATACACCATACATCAACAAATAGTTTTTTAACTATATCGCCAACAGACGAACGGACGGACGGGCGGACATACAGACAGACAGATGGAATTGAAAAATATATATTTTTCTACAACCGTGTCTAAAGTAGATACTTTAAACACGTTAGTTACTTTGTAAAGTTCCACTTTTTAAAAAGCAGTGCATAAAAAGTTCTTTACAAACCCTAGTGCATAAAAAGTGAAATGTATTTTGGGTTGCTTATTTACATAACCCTATTCTAGATGTTAATCATGTGAAAAATCAGAAAGATGTAATTTATTTAATAGAATTTGGTAATTATAGGTACAAAACAATAATAATCGTGAAAAATTAACATAATCAATGAATTATTATTAGTAACAGTAATAGTGCATAAAAGGTTCTTTACAGACCCTAGTGCATAAAAAGTGAAATTGATTTTGGGTTGCCTATTTACAAAATTTTACATAATTTTGACAGTTCATCGGTAACGATCAGTGGCGCCAACTTAAAACTAATTTCAATCAACCAACCAGTTCCGTACCAAAATAAATAAAGCAATTGATGAAATGTTCAGTTGTAGAAAAAATCTAGTATGCAATACGTGTGTAAAAGGTCCTTTTTTAATCTCGTGCTACCATTTGCGCAAAATCTCCGCACTCGATTAAAAAGCCCTACTTTACACACTAGTTGCATAAATAACTATATCCGCAAACGTATTTAGGTAAATTTCATTAATATAAATTTAAAAAAAGAATGCATCTACTGGGAATCGAACCCAGGCCACCCGCGTGACAGGCGAGCACTGTACCCCTGCACCAACCTCTGTTGTTCAAATAACGCGCTACTGTAATGATATATGAACATACTGAATCACCCGAGCTAATAGCTAATAGCCACAGCAGCTGTCACACCATAACCCACGGCGACAGATGCTCCGATCCGCTGCTTAAAGGATTTATTTAAATTAAAACTTTTTCGTACTCTTTTTGAAAATAAAAACCGGCCTACGATCTAAGTCTAAAAATTAGCAAAATTTTAAGCCATCATACAATTTAATCGGTCCAATATCTTCGGAGGAGATAGCGAACAAACATAAAAAGAAAGAAAGAGAGCAACGATTTTTTGTGCTTAGGCAGATAAAGTACTCAAACGTGGCTATTTTATCTGCACCGACAGATAAAGTGACACTTTTACCTTGTCAATAAAGACACATAAGTTTTCACTTTTGTGACGTTTGCGGATAAACATGTTTTTCGTCATTTAGGAACCCCGTAGATCTGAAAAAATCTCGGAAGGCGATTTTTTCACGATTACATTACTAAGTAAAAAAGAAGAGAGTAGCCTCTTAGCAGCCACATTATTTTCTACTCAATCCTGATACTCATGCATGCGAGTAGTTATGAGCAGTCCATCATTCTAACTAGAAGCTATTTAAATAAATACATTATAATCCATAGCAATTACATTGAATTATTATACCTTTCAGTTTTTGCAATAGAACATTTTGTTCTTGGTCGATGTATCTATGACCAATTGTTAGTTATACACACACCTTTGTATAACCGTTAAAAATGTCTAATATATTATTCAATACATTTATCTATGTACTCGTAGTTTTTGGTCTATCCTGGTTTCTTGCTAATTCTACTAGAAGATCGTCTTCTTCGAAATACACAACTTTATTGTGATCTTCTATTACTTCTCCAAAATAAAGAAGAATATAGTATTTCAACATAATCTTTTTCAGCTTCGGTGGAATTGTTATGTGGAGCTTCATCGTCTGCATATGTTTTCATACGATACTTTAATTTGTGGAGACACTCTTACATCTCACTATTGAGGAATCGTACAGACGGGCATTGTTTGACGCCTTCGCGATTACAAACATTTGACTACTTTAATCGTCAATGAATCTGACAAAATGTTGCACCTGTAATACATAGAAGCAAAATTTGGTAATACATTTGTATCTTGAAGACAAATCAGTACGAGCATGTTTACCTCGAATGGGAGTAGAAAGTATATTAATTAGTTGCAGATAAATGACCTAGAATACAATGTCCAAGCCCATACTGTAACCTTTTTTAAACCACCTTCGCTTATATTGTCAACTTATTGATACCATACACTATAATGGAATATTGTATTTGCACACGCTTTTGCTTTATGGATATTTATTATTATTATTACATTACAGTTAGGAGGCATAGACGATCAAAGTGTGCCTTAAAGGCACGTAGATACAATAGAATATACATAATGGTGATAACTATAAATGATAATACATAAGTACATAATTTACTATAATGTTAATTTTTAGGAACTGCATTATATATACGGAAAAAACAAACTTACTCATTACTGGAAAACAATTCAAAGTCAACACAAATAGTTGTGGCTTTGAAACATATAAATCTTTTTCAGATCATGTACAATTACCAATTATTTATCCGGTTTTAACGAGTTCTTCTTCTTCGTCTTCTGCATATACTGGATTTTAAATCAATTAGGTATATATAGCTATTGTTAATCAGTTTCTTGCCATGTCATATCATATTTCTTTGTCTGTGGTTAATCCGTTGACTGGCCACAATTCTCAAACATCTGTTTTTAAACTGAATTTCTTATCTGCTATTTCACAACAGACAATGTATTTACTTTAATTTGAAGAACGTCTTCCATAGAAATAACTTCAACGTCACTTTTCACGCCAAAATATCACCCATTCCTTAAGAAATTGTTTTATCATTACTGAACCGTTTGTTAATGTAATTTTATGTGATGTCATATAACGAATACAAATCACACCACAGTTGATGTATCAGTTTGCATTACTGTATTTTTTACTAAAGATAATAAGTATATGTAAACCTTACTCTTTTACGAAAAGTTAGATTGTACGTAACTTCTAAGGTTATTTTCATATGTATATTCATATATAAAATGATAAATTTTCCCAAATAATTGGATATATTAATACGTTCTTTTGCACCTAAAATACTGTTTTGATTCAGTGTTGCTGAAAATCTGCAAGCTTCTTATAAAATGCCAGTTACAACTCATTTTGCAATATTCTGACGTACAATTAATATAATCTTCCATTTTATTAGTCTCTGGAAAGCAACTGTTAATATGAAATCAATTACAGATGTAAAGTTGTGCTTTTACAAGTTCTTTCAAGTTTGCTATAGATATTCTTGCTGTACTTCAGATCTAGTACGTACATAAATATCAGCATTGAGCTTCTTTTTAAATCTTCTCCAATTTCCAACTGAATCCCACTTCTTTCCCCAAAAAAATGTAATTCCACTAAAGGGCCCTCAAGCCTCCTCAGCCCCAAACACAAGTTCCGATAAAACACGGAGACTGCAGCCGAAACCTACCAATAATTAGTGAAAGTCTCTAAGTAATTAGGAGGTAATGGAAAATCGCTGTATTCAGAGGAACTTAAATAATTACAACTCAACCCTTCACACTCACAAACTCTTACAAACACAGCATCTATCTCCGAGCTAATTAGGCGATAAATGTAAATTTCCTTGCGAAGGCGACGCTTTTCGACACTTGGAGCCCTCCTATTTCGAATGCATCAAAAGAACGCCGAAGCCACATGCTTGAGGCTGCAGAATGGAACTTCTGGAACTGCCGTGGGCCCACCTCCTTGGCCTAAAACCTTGCGGCGCCGCGGCGCCGGTTCGAAAGCGGAATCGTAGAGACATCTGGTAGACGCTAGCGGATACTAAGAATCGTTGCGCGGAGCACTTTCAAGTGCACTTCCAATAATTGCCTTCGGTGCTCGGGTGGCCGAAAATAAAGATTTGTCAATGTCTGAAAAAATATGCAGGAAACTGCTTCGACTTGAACAATTCAATCAAATAGAATTATTATAATTCGAGCAAGGATTTGTCCACTAAGAGAAGAACCGTCGAAAGTGTTGTTTCAAAACTTGGGATTTTGTAATAAACAATTCTGTTACAACATAAACCGAAGTCTAAAATAAAGCTGTCCACACTCATAAATAAGATGTTTATCAAAAGTTAATAGCATAATTAAGCTAATAAAATATTTGTTTTGAGAAACTTAACAGAACCGTTTACTTTACCTCATAGTGAATGCACAGAAGAAGTGAGCCAGCT